>CAEGAD010055765.1:0-24663 GCA_903067055.1 Poeciliopsis paucimaculata
GGGAGGAAGTAAGGGAGGCAGGGAGGAAGTAAAGAAGGAAGGGAGGGATGAAGTAAGGGAGGCAGGGAGTAAGGAAGGAAGGGAGGAAGTAAGAAAGGGAGGAAGTAAAGAAGGAAGGGAGGGAGGAAGTAAGGGAGGCAGGGAGGGAGGGAGTAAGGAAGGAAGGAAGGAAGTAAGGAAGGAAGGGAGAGAGGGAGGAAGTAAGGAAGGAAGTAAGGAAGGAAGGGAGAGAGGGAGGAAGTAAAGAAGGAAGGGAGGGAGGAAGTAAGGAAGGATGGGAGGAAGTAAGGAAGGAAGTAAGGAAGGACAGGAGGAAGTAAGGAAGGAAGGGAGAGGGAGGAAGTAAGGGAGGAAGGGAGGAAGTAAGGAAGGGAGGGAGGAAGTAAGGGAGGAAGTAAGGGAGGGAGGAAGTAAAGAAGGAAGGGAGGGAGGAAGTAAGGAAGAAAGGGAGGGAGGAAGTACGGAGGAAGGGAGGGAGGAAGTAAGGAAGGAAGGGAGGAAGGAAGGGAGGGAGGAAGTAAAGAAGGAAGGGAGGGAGGAAGTAAGGAAGGGAGGAAGGAAAGAAGGAAGGGAGGGAGGAAGGAAGGAAGGGAGGAAGTAAAGAAGGAAGGGAGGGAGGAAGTAAGGAAGGGAGGAAGTAAAGAAGGAAGGACGGGAGGAAGTAAGGAAGGAAGGGAGAGAGGAAGTAAGGAAGGGAGGGAGGAAGTAAGGAAGGAAGGGAGGGAGTAAGAGAGGAAGTAAGGAAGGGAGGGAGGAAGTAAGGAAGGAAGGGAGAGAGGGAGGAAGGAAGTAAAGGAGGAAGGGAGGGAGGAAGTAAGGAAGGAAGTAAAGGAGGAAGGGAGGAAGTAAGTAAGGAAGGAAGTTTATTAGTGTCACATTTCAGCAACAAGACAGGTCAAAGAGTTTACATCAAAACAAGAAGAAATAAAGCCGACATTTTATCAAATAAAATCACACAAATATGTTTACCAATTTATTATTAATAAATGTAACTTTAAGGCAAGAAAGAACAAATAAAAAGGAAGGAGGGAATGATGGATAGAGGAAAAAGAAGTAATGAAAAAAGAGGAAGATCATGAAGCTAAACGAACGTCTGATTATTCAGAAGCTGACAGGAAGTTTCTGAATAATTTCTAATAATTTCTAAAGAGGAACCAACATCATGGACCTCAGACCCACTTCCTCACTCACTGAACTTCATCATCATCATCATCATCATCAGACCTGAGGAGGTCCGTATCCACCTGCAGCAGCAGGAACCAGAACCTCACCTGAGTTCTCGGGGATGAGCGTGGTGCAGAGGCAGGCGGAGCCGGCCAGGAACAGGAAGCTGGACATGCTCTTCCTCCTGCCGGCCCTGGAAACAGGAACCCAGCAGCAGGAGCAGAGGAACCGTTTATTACTATCAGGAAGGAGCCCCAACATCTCTGACAGGTTTCATTATTCAGCAATAGGGCCAACGCTAGCATGACGTCTCACCAGCTCTTATTGATGAAATAGATGCAGAGCGGATAGGCCGGCAGCTCCACCAGGCCGTACATGGCCACGTTAACGAAGCGACTCCCCGACGTGGCGCTGGCTCCCAGCGTCAGGCCGTAATACACCAGGCTGCAGCAGTACCTGCAGCACACACGCACACCCACACACCCACACACACCCACACACACGCACACACACCCACACGGGTCTCAGTTCCATCTTTTACTATTGGATCAGGAACACGGAGCTCAGATGGAGCTGGAAGAACATTAATGCTAAACTTTCCTGTCCTGGAATAAAAAACACAAACTGTCCTCGTCTCAAAGGACATTTAGATCCACACCCTGCTGACATCATGTCATACATCAAATGATGTCATCTTCGATGAACTCTAACAAGATGTTTCAGTCCAAACATCTGCTAGAAAACAGCAGCAAGAAGAGAAAAAAACTGGAGGCAAGTTGGAAAATAAATTAATTTATAAATAAAAAACTTACATTGACATAAGAAAACATGTAACTTAGGAGCCTAAAGTCACATTACTGTGAGACAAATGGTCCCAATAATACAAGAATAAAGTTGTATTATAAAAAATACAGTAAACAGTAATTAGGGTCAAGTCATATTATGACAAAGTATAACGTTTACTCATCACAGGAAAAGTCTGGATGAGAAAAAGTTGCACTGATTCAAGACTGAACTCATGTTGTTGGAATAAAATCTCAACAATACGAGAAACAAATAGTACAATAAAAAAAGTCAAAATTATAAAAAAAATAATAGTAAAGAAGAAAAAGTAATAAGAATAAACTCTTTAAATAATACAAGAAAAACTCATTAATAAGAGAAAGTCTTAATTTTATAACGTTAAACTAAAATATTGATAGAAACTGATTTCCTAAAACTTGTCTCAGTTCCACATCAGAGGTTCGTTTATCTGGACTGAAGGTTAAAACGGCCGAACAGAACCGGCGGCCCGATACTCACCACACGTACATGAGCACCATGGTCCTGAGCCGCAGGACCGGATGGACCGCCAGCTGCAGGACGCCGCCCCGCCTCCTCAGCGGGCCGCCGGGCTTGGCGGCGCCGACCCGCTGCAGAACCAGGTTGGTGGCGTTGCTGCCGTTCCTCACCGCCATGAAGCGCAGAACCTCACATTAAAACAGAAACTAAATATAGTTTAAATTCAGCTAAAAACAAGAAACCTGCAGAGTCATCAGGTTGGTTCTGAACAGGAACTGAAATCTGAGATCTACTTTATAAAACCTCAGAAACTGTTTTTAATTTCACTCTGGATGGAACCGATGAACCCAAATCATTTTAATCAGTGACACGGCCCGATCTCAGGACCCGGAACCTCCAGCTTTAAAACAAAATATAGAAAATTAAATAAGAGGAAGAAAAATTAAAAATGTTGGATCAGAAGTTAAACTGCTCCAGTTTGATGATTTCTAACTCCATCATTATAAAGACTGATGAGGGGAAGAATCGCTTCCAGCCAGATGTTCTTTACGCCTCTGAGCTGGAATCCACTGACAGAACCCGCCTCACAGGGCAGAACGCCTGGCTGGAAGCAATCCATCCCATAATGCCTTGCAGGACGATGATAAATCTGAAGGCAGCCGCCTCTCCTCAGGACACAGATTATCATATTAGAGCTGGACTTATCTCAAACAGGAAGTGACATCACTCCCTCAGATGACTGCAGTGGGTTTCAGCCACAGAAGAAAAACCACATAATAACTCACAGGAAAGCCCACAGCCACCCTCAGAACCGCCGTTATCCAGTGATCGGGTTCTGAGGTATCGGCGGCCATGTTGGGACTTCCTGTGTTGTATTCAATGACAGCTGGGAACTATCGCCGCTCCTCATTCGCTCAGCTCTTTCTATAGAGTGAGGAAATGTCGAAATAACGACAATGTCCCTGACATTAGTGCAGAGGAAGTGATGTCACAATGCGTGTGCAGGAAGTGATGTCACAATGCGTGTGCGGGTGTCCTTACCTCTTCAGCTCGCTCTGTTTGTCCCTGAGAATAAAGCCAGCGAGGAGATTCTGGAAGAGTTCTGCAGGAAAACACAGACGGGACGCACTAATCAGCAACAACAGATATTTCATCTGCAGATTTTATTCTATTAAAAAATCTCCCACCATCACGGTTTGTCGATTTTCTGACAATACAATGGCAGGCAAAAGTATTCAAAGTCGTTAAGCTTTTCTATGTTTTGTCTTTCAGTTTTTTTTTCATTGTTTTATTTGTAAAAAATGTTTTGAATCGTATAATTTTCTTTCAGTCACCACTTTGTGTTGGTCTGTCACATTAAATTCCAATTAAATATATTTATGTTTATGGTTGTAATGTGACACAATCTGGAAAAATCAAAGGGGTATGAATACTTTTGAAAGCTTTTTATTAAGTTGCATTTAATCTGAAGTATTTTGAACTGAACTGAGTTGTGAACTGATTGTTTCTACAGGAAGATCAAACCTTCAGAGAAACTCATCTCCCCTCTGAGGAGCTCAGAAATCTGCTCCTCCAGAGTTGCAGTTTTTAATGAGAAGCGTTTCAGCTGCTTTCTACTCCAGATCTGAAGCTGCAGCGACCAACACGATCTCTCTCTGTTATTGTTTAGGTTGGGGACCTCTCACGTTGGCGAGGAAAGCCCAGACTAGTTCCACTACCTGCAGAGGATTTCCTCATGAGTTCATGAGTTTTAAACAGAAACCAAAACAGATTTGATGAATTCCCCAGCCTGAATTCAGTCACTCCCTGCCATCATTCATGACTTCACTGAAGGTCAAAATAAACACTTTGCGGTTTTTAAACGCTGCAGACGTCCCTCTTCTATGTTCACTTCCTTGTTTTTACAGAAAGGATTTATTGATTTGGTTCAGAGCTGTCGGGTCGTAACAAGGAGTTACAGGTGACCCATTATGCTTCCTTGAACAGATTAGGATTTCATTTTTAGTACAAAATTATTCTTAGTCAGGTTTTATCTGCTCAGTTCTGCCTATTTTGAGCTGTTTTGGGTTTCTGTCACTTTAAATCCATGTAACCTGCTGCTAGCCACGCCCCCAGCTCAACGTTTATAGTCGTAAGTGAAAATATCCCCAAACAGATGCGCAATTATACAACCGAATATCCCTGAACGTCATCAGTAGAACCTGCAGAAAATTGTTTCTGGATGGGAAGTCAAGTACAGAACACTTCTTGTTTCCAGCAGCCATTGTACAGCAGTAAAACCAACTGACCAAACATGCCAGAGCTCAGTTTGGGTTGCTAAGTAACAGGCTAAGCTATTCTGCGGTTGTAGGCTTTGGAAGGCGTTTGATAATTTTTCCAGACATCAAAAACATTAACTTATTGCCAGAAACCACCTTGGTGATTTCTTTAAGCGCCGTTTTTAGAATCAGTTCAGTATCAAATGGAAGTACAAAATGTGCAAATGTGAATTTTGCATAATAGGTCCCCTTTAAACTTCATGCTAACCTTTTAAAGTGAAAATTGACGATTTTATTCAAAATACTAGTTTAGCGTCATAAATTCTTAGCTTATTATAAAAAGAAGTTTATATTTCAAATTCAAACTTTATTACTCCCAAAGAGAAATGAAATCATTATGCAGCTGAATTTCTACTCACACAGACAGCAGGAAGAACAGAACGCCGGAGGAGTTGGCCACCGTGGCCAGAGTCCTCCAGGGCCGGACGAAGTAGCCCAGCGCTCCGAACAGAGCGATGCCGACGGCGAAGATCATGCTGGTCAGCGTCCCTGCAGAGACAAGCAGCTGCAGCTAACAGAGTCCGGGCAGCGTTCCTGCGAGCAGGTCAGCGTACCGGTCATGGCCCAGTAGGACTTCCCCACATACTCCTGGGTGAGGACGAAGCAGACGAGGCCGATGCCGCCGTTCATCAGCCCAACCAAGAGCCGAGAGGCGGCGAAGACCTCGTAGCTGGGCGCCAGGGCGGTGAGGTAGCCGAACATCACCTCGAAGAACAGACCTGGGGGGCAGAAGGGGGCGGAGCATGAGGAGGAGAACGGAGCCTGGAGGAGGCACATAATTTAATTATTGATATCTGAAATAAATGCTTCAGATTGTCAGTAATTGATTGTATATGTCTCGGATTGAAGCCTTCATTAAACTTAATAATAAATTATTTACAGTAGTCAGAATGTAATTAGACTTGTCCTAAGTATTAATCCATCTAGTCATAACATGGGGATACAGCATTCCAGGCTGGGAGCAACGCAACAACCTCAGGCAACGATAAAGCAACAGGCAACCCTGATCCTGCTGGTCACACTGAAGGAAAACCAACCTGATCCCCGTTTCCCCTCACCTGTCAGGTAGACGGGCCTCCGTCCGATCCGATCGGAGAGCGGCCCGAAGACGACATTCCCCACCAGCAACCCGGTGAAGAACAGCGACCCGGCCAGGCTGACCTTATAGGCCTGCTGTCTGATGAGGACCCACTGAGGCGCACAGGGACAGGAGGAAACCCGTTAAAGCCTCAAGTGTTTTACTTCCTGTCTGCGGACATTCGGCTCTGCAGACCTCCGTGACGATGGAGTCCACATCCTCCGTGAAGATGACGTGCTGCTGCAGCTCCCGATGGCCAGACTGACCGCCGTCCTGCTTCTCGACCCGATACTCTGGTGTGTATCCGACCAGAACGATCAGCATGGACTGGCAGGCCATGTAGACCTGAAACACAGAAAGCCAGAATATATCCCCTACTCCAGCATTTCTCCAACCGTACTGAGATTTAAAGATGAGCAGCAAAAGCAGTGCTTGCCACTTTCTTCAGTCAGAGGCTTCATCAGATTGAATGCAACACTGACTGCTCACAACATCATCATCATACCAGCAGAACCAGTTTTCTTCCAGAATTTTGTGCTTCTTCATTTAAGACACTGAGCCTTAATACAAACTGTTCTTAGGTTAAACCAATTGTTGGATGACTCAGATCTCGACTGAAACTGTTCTGCTGGTTAATGAAACTTTAAATCGGTTTTATTTACCTTCATAAGCTCGCATTTCAGACTGAAACGTTGATAACACTGACACTAAGAATAAACTTATAACCAACACGACCTTATAGGTTTGTGGTAAACTCTCCAACAGTCTGAAGTATTTATGGGAGATTTATTTTCAGGGTCAATATTTGGATGTTTGTTGTTGTTTTGGGCTCATTCTGACAGCCACGTAGCGCTGCAGCTAGTGCTAGCAGACAGTTTCCCGTCTGTTTTTTTTTAATACTTAATCGGTTAAAAGATAAATATTTAAATGTGACAAACCTGCGCCAGAACCAGCACGGTGACCGCCCGCTTCTGGTACGGTCCAAACTCTCCAACCGTGTGGAAAGCAGTCTCTATATCCATGCCACCGAGGCCGAGCCGAGCTGGCTGCTAGCCAAGCTAGCATCGCCGCACAAAGATGAGCGGCACGAGCAAGATAGTTAGCTTCTTCAACTTCCGGCTTCACTTCCCCGTGAATCTATATCTTATATTTCTGAACGTATTCTAACGCTTCGGACAGTAACACAGCTGAGAACTCAAACTGATATGCTAATTTAAATGTTTGTGCAGAGTTTTAGCGCAATATGTTGCGTCTGAAACCGATGTGAGTCAAATCACGAGTTCGCTTCAGTTCAGCGTTAGTGACGAAATGAAATTGATTCAAGAAGGCACGTGACAGAGCAGTGGAAAAACAAATGAAGACATGAGGAGCGCAGGAAACGTACAACACAAAAATAAATGAGACGCTTTTTACTGCTGTTTTTTGTTGTTTAGTTTGCTTTAGCTCTGGATACTGAGTTGCATTAGAGACTTTGCATAAAATCAAGAAAATGACGGACAGCTTCCTGTTAAGCTGCTAACAATAGAACTGTGCAAATTGTTATTGCAAAAATAATTCACCTAATGCAAACAAGCCAATATCGGGACAAAAATATACGTTTTGCACTAAAACAATGCGTTAGGACTAGGTTCTTTAAGGTATCATATGAATATATTTACACAACTGCAATAGAAATACTTTTTTGCGAGACCGGAGTCAGGTGATCAACAGCTGGACGTTACTACTGGCGGAAACCACGAAGAAGACAGGAATTAGTCTTATTTATGGTTCTAGTTTTTTTCTTTTTCTTCAGACACTCACAGCATCGCACAGTTCATAAAAAGTTGTATTTAAAACACAACTCTTCTGTAAAATGGCTACAATTTCCCCTAACAATATGTGTTTACATTTATGATGTTTAATAACTTCTACTGCATAACCTATTGTGCAATTTACCTTTTGGGAGAAAGGTATTTTTGTAATAATTTATTGTTATTATTATTATTATTATTATTTTTCACGATGTAAACCAAAAGGATTTTTGAACCAATAGCGGCTTCTTGAGAAGTCAGACAATAACTTCTGCTCCAAGTGCTAAAAGGGCCAGCAGCAGCAGAAGCGCAGGCAGCTGGACCGGGACCGGGACCGGGACCGGGACGCTGCTGGAGGTGGGCCTGAACGGGTCCGCTGTCGGGTCGCTCGCCTTCTCGCTGAATAGATTCTTCACTTTGCAGTTGTGGCGTGGGAAGCTCTGAGTGTTGTTGAAAATAGAAACTGTGATCGTCTTATTCCCCTCCTTCCATTGTCCATTTTCTTTCTTCCAGAAGTACTGGACGGGTTCGGCATCTTCAAACTTTCCACCACAGACCAGGGTGCAGCTCAAGGAGGTCAGGTTGCTGCAACCCCGGGGCGTCACGGTGACGTCAACACGGGAGTCGTCCAGCCTCCTGAGCACCACGATGCTGAAGCTGACAGGAAAGTTCCGGGTGTTGATCTCCACCGTGAACACGCCGTCATCAGATTTCCTCAGGTTGCGGACGGTCAGTGTTCCGGTGGCCCGGTCCATCTCTGATCGGCCTTTAAAATGACCCCTAAAGACCGGGGGAGTCGTACCCTCAAAGAAGTCGCCTATAATGTTCCCGTTATGCTTCCAGGTGACGCTGGTGATGGCCTCGGGGTACTTTGGGTCGAACTGGGCTTTCTTGCCGAACTCAAAGTAAGTGGGCTGGTTCTGAGCAGCGGCCATCAGCACCAGGAGGGACAGACCGGCGGTCACAGCCATGACGGAGCGGGTCTGCGGCCAAACCGCCCTAATATCCACCTTTAACTGGAACAACTCCACTCCCATCGAGCCTGGGCTCAAAATGGCGGCCGGCGGTTGGAAAGGACCGTTAGGACACAACGGCTGGCAGCTGTGATACATCTGTATCACTGTTATCTCACGTTTTTACCATTAACAAAATTGTGAAAAAATGTTCCTCTTTGTCTCAAAACATCCTTTGCTTATTTAAAGCTAAACATTTGGACTTTCAGAAAAACAGCAGGTCTGGTGATGTTTCATTTTATTGATTTTTTTATTAAAACATGTTTGTTTTTCATTTAGTGGGTAGAAAATCCAGAAATTTTACTCAAACACTTTGTTATACAATTACTCAAATAAAAGCAAAAAGTAGATTAAAATACTCCTAAAAGCAATCTTTTTCCAAAAAAGTTACAAAAGTAAATGTAATTGAGTAAATGTAACTGGTTACTACCCAACTTATTGTGACTCTACTGGATAAATGTGAGTAAAACAGCAGATCGTGGCTCCAGGTCTCCTCCTGCTTTAGGGCTGAAAATTAAACTGATTGTTGTTAAAAATAAAAAAAAATAAAACTAGCCAAGCAGTGAATCCCTCAGTCAAGTTTATTAATACCTAAAATAGACAAAAAGTAAAAACAGAAACAAACAAATGAATAACACAAAGCTATCATGCACACTGCATGCAATTTTACATAATTTGTTCAAAAAGGAGCAGGTAGAAAAAGATCTTCTGATTTTCTGCCCTTTTTCCTTCTCAACCTGCAAACATTTCAATCTCCCCACACCAGATAAACTCTTAAATTATTCCTACACTGAATGACACTTAAACCTTGCATTCTCATCCTTAAATTTACAATTGTTCATACATTTTTTTATATCAATAATATCCATTTTGGTCTTTGAAACATCTGTGCTTCGCAACATATTTCCCAATAATCTCCTTTTTGAACAGTTTTTAAATTGGGTTTATATTTTATTTTGCTTAAACTCATTAAATCTGCCACACATATTCACATACAAACCCTTTTTTATTTCATTTCTTATTAAATTATAATCCTCTCTTCTGACACAAAACGTCTTTGGAATAATATGTGGAAGTTGATGGTTTCTTACTTTAAGCATGAATTGCATAATTTTGATAATGGCTTTGTATGTTCCCAATATCCTGTAGTTTACAAAATGATACACTGTTGGGCTTCCAGTGTTGCATTCAATGACAGCTGGGAACTATTGCCTCTCTTCTCATTCTGTCATTTTTTTATTAGGGTGAGGAAACGTAAAGATGAGGTGAGTGATGCTGAGATTAGTGCAGAGGAAGTGATGTCATGATGCGTTCAAGTCTGCTGCTCCTCTTTATACAAGTAAAGAGGAGCAGCAAAACCAAAGGAGGTGGATTAGCTGTGGAATGGATTGCAACACTGACTGCTACTGGAGAGCCAGTTTTCTCCTAGTATTTTAACTGAAGACACTGAGTTTTCACACAGACTGATTTTAAATAAAACATCTGGATGATAATTTAGAGATTCTCAACTTAAAGAAAACTATTCTGCAGATTCTATTAAACATTGAACTTGGTTATATTCAGCTTTAAATGTGACATTTTAGCCTGAAACATCAATTGAAACCTTTTAAAACAAATTTAGTCATTTTCACAACATGAACTCATTAACTCGCCAACAATCTTAAGTGTTCATAAAGTGATGTTTTTCACAACTAGAATTAATATGTGGATGTTTATTGCTGTTTGCAGTCTCCTTTTCTCTCTTTAACCACCTAAAATGTAATTATTTAAGTGATAAACCTGCTTGTGGATCTGACTGTGTGGAAAAGTTTCTATATCCAAGCCAAGCTGAACCAGCACAGCTATACAAAGATTAACTGCACGAGCAAGATAGATAGCTGATGTCATTTCCGACATCAGCTATCTATTGAATGAAGTTTTTGTCTAAAGCTTCATTCAAAAGCTTTAGACAGCAGCACAGCTCAGAACCTTTTGTGAGGGTTTTTACATTTTTACCGCATTCAGCGGCGCCTTCAACCGGAGTGGTTTAGCAACACGCCGAGCTAGCAGCTAAATTTAGATCACACTCTGCATTACCTTTCAGAGTCCACTTCGATGTAGATTTACAACCGTTATCTCAGTTTATAATTAAGACAGCGACACAACCGACACCGCTCATTAACATGTTCAATTGAAAGGTATTTGCAAATTTTTCCAGTTTTAGCGGCATCCGGAATCGATGTTTAAGCGACACTCGCAGCTAGCAGCTAAATTAAGAGTGTGCCCCGCCTGAACTTCCGGATTTGCTTCAAAGCGACTTTCATGTAATGCTTTTTGGTTTTAGAGAAATATACGCTTCAGTCAGCGACGCAATGAATTATTTATTTTACAAAGCAGTGGAAAAACAAATAAATACATGAGGCACCAAGAACAGGCATTTATGGTCCAACACAAAAATAATATGCTTAAGTTTTACTCCCATCCATCAATCAATCAATCTCTCTCACACACACACTCACTCACTCACTCACACACACAGGGTAAGTTACATAGGTCACACTCATTTTAAAGCTTTAGCTTCCAGTAGAAACAGCTCACCATCTCCCTGCTGTCCCACTGATCAGCTCCAATTTATTCCAGTGCATTTAAAAACAAATTTAAAAAGCACATTGCATCCAAGCTAATATTAGTCAATCCTCTGGCTTTATCATAATATATGTACAGTTGAGTATACCTACTATGATGCTTAAATAAAACGCTGCCCTGTGCAAAAATTTGACTCACATTGAATCTGTTTTATCAGAGTAGGACAGTGGACACATTTTCCTAAAAATGGGTTTCAAAAATGAAGTTGTTGCAGCACGACAGCACTAGGTGGATATGAATAATAACATTACATTAATTACATCTCAGTTTCTCATCATTATTGTTCATTATCCAAACAAGTCTTTAAAAACAATGTTCTTATGTTTTCTAAAACTCCTGATTCACATCCAAAGATTATCAAACTGCTAAAATGATGGAAAACAACATGATTCAACATATTCATATGATTAAAAAAAGGAGGAAAAACAAAAAAGCGTTCACGTTTAAGCGCCACAGATTTTGTTTCTCTTCCTAATTAATCTGAACATGATGATCAAATGGAAGATCCAAACATTTAAACACTGAAGAGATTCGTTCTCCTGACCAGAAGGAACCGGTCATGATGTTGACCTCCACATACATGCATGAGGGCAGAAGG
The DNA here is from genome assembly GCA_903067055.1 of Poeciliopsis paucimaculata. Taxonomy (NCBI): domain Eukaryota; kingdom Metazoa; phylum Chordata; class Actinopteri; order Cyprinodontiformes; family Poeciliidae; genus Poeciliopsis; species Poeciliopsis paucimaculata. The sequence goes on from CAEGAD010055765.1 coordinate 11,868, forward strand.
TTTTGTAACCAGTGTGTTCCTCATGGAAGGCAAACATACGATCCTCATGAATCTGCAGTTTTGTCAAGGTGGCCTGATCCTGGATTGTTAGGATTCAGACCTTCTAGCTCTTTCCTGTTCTCTGTTGGTGGCCCAGAGTTTCCATTTAAAAGCTTTTGAAGCCACGGCGGCCTCGTTTTGATAAGCCACACACAAATACCGACAGCTACGGCTACCAAAATTAGTGAAGGTGCAAGAACAGCAGCCAGGGGTGGACCGCCTCCATGTTTCTCATTGTAAGGGTTGCGGTGCGGGGCACTCGTCACGTTACTGAATAGGTTCTCCGCTCTGCAGGTGAAGGTTGTAACTTGTTCAGTCTCTTTAGAAATGACGAGCCTCTTATCCCCCTCCTGCCAGTCTCCAGTTTCTCCTTCTTTCCAGTAGTATGTTACGGGCTCGGCGTCTTTAAATTCGTTGCCGCAATCCAGAAAGCAGTTTTCGGCATCGCTGCTGCACGTCAGAGGCCTCTCGATGACTTCAACATTGTATTCCTTCAGACTCTTGATCCCCACGGCTTTAAACTGGACAGGAAGGACGATGTTGTTGATCTCCACCGTGAACAGCCCGTCGTCAGATTTAGTCATGTTTCTGACAGTCAGTATTCCGGTGGTCTTGTTCATTTTTGCTCGGCCTTTAAAATCACCCAGATATTCCAGCTCAACCACACCCTCAATGTATTCAGCTACAATGTTGCCCTTATGCTTCCAGGTGATGCTGGTGATGGCCTGCGGGTAATTTGGGTCGAGTTTCAGGTCCTTGCTGATCTCAAAGTACTTAACCTGCTGAGCCGCGGCCTGCAGCGCCAGCAGTGCCAGGAGGGACAGAACAGCCGTCACAGCCATAATTTCGAGCGGTTCTACACGGTAAACATCGTCATATCAGCCGTAAATATCGACGTTGTGCCAGAACAGCTCCAGTCCCGTCGCGGTCATTGACAAAATGGCGGCCGCTTCTTTTCATTTCCCGTCCGAGACAAAGACACACCCGTAGCTCCGCTCCTTACCCGACTGCCGGTGTGTGCACCGGCAGATTGGTTGCATTACTGTCACATGCTGATCTGGCTGTAGTACCCTCTGTTGTAATGTAACATAAAATTGTACTACATCAATATTTCCTCTAACATATCTTTGCTCTTTACAAATAAAAATGTTATTGAGCTTAAACTTCTTTACCTGCTCATTTACCGTCTAAAACTAAGAAACAACCCCGCCCACCGCGCTAATTCCCTCACCGGCTAACGGAATGTGAAAGCGCCTGTCTCAATATGGCGTACAGATTACGTCATCGCGTACCGAGAAATAGGAGGGAACGCATCGTGTCTTTCAAAAACCTTCAGAATGCTTCTGGAATCACGTGTTTTCCAGTTAACTGGGTCCGGCTGGTTCTGTTAATCATTTACATTTCAGGTTGGGAGAAATGTGAGTAAATTCTAACAAATAATTATATTAAAACCAACTACAAGTGAGTTGAAAAATATTTTAGTAGTCTAACATAAAACTTTAGGTCTATTTGTGACCATGAAATTGACTTATCACATAATTTATGGATTATTAATTAGTGGATTAAATCATGATTAGTGAAACTAATAGTTTCTTTCTTTACCTTCATTCCTACAGCAGATTCTTAAAGAACTATTAAGAATCAGAACTCCTTTTATTGTCATTGTGCACGAAATTAAGCACAACAAAATGTAAAAATAACAACTCTCCAAGGCAAGTCAAATAACTGAATAAAAAAATAATAAATAAGTATATCTCAATGAATGTTAAAATATAGTAGAAACACAAAAACCACTGGGATGTTAATAATAAATGTGTTTTTAAGCAATGACCCCAAAATATTATTTATTTTTGCTGATATTAGGTTTTGTACATAATGATTGTAACACATATATTTCCTGGGTTAGTTGTAGTGTTAGATAATGATTAAACTGTTTTTTAAAGACCTATAATAGTTCAAATATGGCACAAGGCTGCTCTTTAATCCAGTCCTTTTCAGAATTCAAAGATATTATGGACGATGACGATAAGATCCATTTCAAGTTATTTTAGCTTAAGATACACATAAAATATAATAGCTGACTGATTGTGACTTTGATATTGACTTTTCCAGGCATAATGTGAGGAAACAGAAGCCTGTTTCCAGGACTCTTCTGTTTTATGGCAAAAATTAACGTGATTGTGTTTCAATTAATTACCAAAGAACTAATAATAAAACCCAGTTTATTATGAACCACATAGACAAATTTGATTCCATTTGCCATTTAATTATGATATAGTGTATGTTACATAATAATGGCACTACACATATTATATGCATATATATTAAAGATATGCAGAAAATATAAAGATTTGTATTTAGCATCACCTGATTCCAGGTGATGCTGTTGATCTGACCGGAGAACTCTGGTTGAGTTCCAGATTCCCGCCAATCTCAGAGTATTTAACCTCCTGAGCAGCGGCTGGCAGCACCAGCAGAGTCAGGAGGGAGAGAAAAGCCGTCAGAGCCACGATGCAGTGGTTCTGCAGCATAAACAGCGTTATATCAGCTGCAACATTTTACCAGAAGAGTTCAACTCGTTCTTGCTCTGCTCCGTTCCCATCTGGTGGATAAGTTTTCAGGATCATTACTGCCACATGCTGGATGCAGACAGTCACATATAAACATATTACTCTCTAAAATATCATTGTTCTTAATAAATTATACTTCTTTAACTTTTACTTCTAAATAACTGTTGGTGTAATATGCAGTTAAGATATTTGTCTACAAGTATTTATGCCTTTTTTTTTAAAAAAAAATAGATGTAAATGTTACTTTAGTGTCTCATTAGCATTAAAACCGTCTCTGTTAAGGACACCCGTCCTTCTTTCTGGTTTCCCAAAACACAGAATTAAAATTTGAACCAAGGTTTACTTCTATTTACCTCATCCATTTATTTAAGAAATTGTTTTTATAATTATGGACTTTAGACATGTAAAGAAAGCATTCAAGTTGTTTATCAGTTATTCCCCCTGAAATAGCTTTCAGTTGCCAAAAGGTTTGTGATTCCTGTCCTAAAGTCACTTTTTGGTGTAATCTCCATTTTAGCATAAATTACTTTGTAGCTTATCCCAAATTTTATTTTAGCATAACATCTATTTTAGCTTAAATTCACTTTTTGGCTTAAATTCTAGTTTAGCATAAATTTTATGCAACATAACTTCCATTTTAGCATAAAGCTCTTTAGTGTAAGCCAATAACAGAGTGTGACTCAGTACAAGTTGTTTAGCTGCTTCTAGCATAGCTAAGCTAACACAATTCATGCTAACTGGTGGTCAGACCAAGATTAAAATGGAATTTAATGTAAATTGTTAGCATAAATTTCTAAAATAGCCAAAATAAAATTTTTTGCTTAAATGACATCTTAGCATAAACTTTATTTCACCATAAGTTCTGTTTTTACGTAAACTGTTATGAATAACTTTGTAGCATTCATACCTGGAGAATAAATGGACTCCCTGAGATTGTGGAAGCTAACACTTTTAGCTAACATTTCTAACTTTGGTCCACATGTTCCGCTATGAAGCTTACCGGAAGTTGATCGTAAACGACCGACCTCCGCTGCTGAGAAGAACCGAGCCGAACCAGAAGGCTGTTAATTTAATACTTGGAAGTTTGACTAACAGACCAAACGACTTCCTTCACTGCCATCGCTAAACCTACAGGCGGACAACCAATCAAAAGCCGCGCAGAAAATTAATGTCATCGTTCATAACTCAGTCTGTTCACTGATTGGCCCAGAAGAAATCAAAATCAAGATCTTCGATGCATTTAGAATTCAAACATTATGTGGCAAAAGTATGAACCCAAATTAAAATGTTGGCATTTTAAAAACAAAACTGAAAAGAATTCAAACATGATGACAAAATGAAATCAGGCAAAAGATTTAAAAAAAATATAATAAAATAAAAAGATCACCTGATGATCTTTTGGTTGAAACAAGAGTCATTCAGTGAAGTTACTGCAATCTAAAAAAAATAATAACATTAAACAAACTTTAAATTGTCTCAGTGTAAAATTATTCATGTTTTATTCCACATTAATAATAAAAAACAAGCAGAAATGTTTATTTTACACACGTGAAACATTAGATTACAGACGGACAATAAAAACATTAAAACTGAAGTGTGCGGCTGGTTCAGTTCTGGCAGCGCAGCGGCAGCCGGGATTTTATCGGAGTGGTCTGGCCTTCGCTCTCCGCAATTTTGGACCTGGACAGAACCTTTGTCTCCTTCCTGCTGCCTTTCTTCTGCTGCGATGGTATAAGAGCAGAACGTTAGGAAACGGCCCGGTTCCCCCCCGGCGGCCCGGTTCCCCCGAACTCACCTTGAAGAAAGGAAGCCGCTTGCTCTCGTTGAAGACGAGGTTCTCGTCGACGAAGGTCGGCTCGGCAGCCAGGCTCTCGCTGCAGGAGCTGAGGTCGTTCTCCAGGGAGTCCTGCAGACAAACCGGGTCAGAACCAAGACACGCTCACAGAACCAGCTCACAGTCAGGGAGCTCACATGGTCAACCTGGCTGTGCTTATCGTCCTCCTCTGGGCCTTCATCCTCATCCTCATCCTCTTCCTCCTGCCTCATCCTCAGGGCCTCTAGCAGCTCACTGCGGCCGCCGCGCTTCTCCAGAACCCTGGGATAAACAAACTCCCGGCGCTGAGGAGTCTGGCCTGAAAGCAGCAGAACCGGGTCAGCATCAAAGGAAACATTTACCTGAAACTCATCTGATGGCGTCATCAGCTAATGATGGCGTCATCAGCTAATGATGGCGTCATCAGCTAATGATGGCGTCATCAGCTAATGATGGCGTCATCCAATTAATTCACTGTTCATTTTAAAAACAAGAGTTCTACTTTATCTCTTAATAAGTAGGAAACTAAATGAATCACTTGTGAATATTATTAAATTATTAATGAACATTTAAACAAAATTAAAAACGAAATTTAAAAAATAACTAAGAACAATTACATTAAAAAATTAAATTATTTTACTGATGAATAATTAAAAAAATATTTAAATACTAAAACCAAAGAAGCCATTAAAATAAAAATAAATATAATACTAAATAAAGAAAATAAAACAATCAATAAGTACTTAAATAGTAAATAAAGATCCATCATTATAACAATAAAAATGTTATCGGTTCTGTTTTTGTAGCCCAGAACCCGGTCCGGTTCCGGTCCGTTCTTCCTCACCAGTAGGAACGTCCTGCTGCAGATCCTCCAGCAGGAAGCTTTGGACCAGCTGCCGACCCGCCTCCACCTGCTCCTGCAGCTCCGCCTGCTGCCGCTCCAGAACCGCCCGGTCCAAACCCGTCTGCTTCTGCAGATCCATCAGAACCTGCCGGTTCTCCTCCCGCCGGCCGCTCAGGTCCGCCTCGGCGGCCCGAAGCTGCTCGGCGCCTCTGGTCTTCACGCCCTGAACACGAGTTGGGTCGGTTAGCAGGAGCAGAACTCAACAGAACCCGGTCTGTGGCCCGGTTTAACGCTGTACCTGATTGAGACTCTGGGCCTCCTCTGCCAGCTGCTCCATCAGAACCAGCTGGTCCTGGGCCCGGCGGGCCGCCTGCTCCCTGGTTCTGGAGGTCCACTCCGTGTCCCGGTCCACCAAGCCTGCAGCAGAACATCATCATCATCATCACCTTCATCTCCACCTGGAGGGGGCAGGGCCTCACAGGAGGCGGTACCGGTACCTGACACGGCACCGTGGAGGTCCGAACAGCGGCCGCTCATCTCCTCCAGCAGAACCCGATTCTGATTGGCCGCCTGGCGCAGCGAAGATGCCAGAGAGGAAGAAGAGGAGAGTAGATGCTCCGCCTGCGACGAAGAACGCTGCTCCACCGCGCCGCAGCGGCTGCAGAGATGAAGAGGAAGATGAAGAAGATGGCGAGGAAGAGGAGGAGGAGGAAGAGCATCATGAGCTCTGACCTGCTGAGGTTCTGCTGCAGCGCCTCAACCGGGCCCTGCAGGGTTCTGGAGGCCGCCTGCAGCTCGCTGTAGTCCTGCTGGGTTTCCATGGCAACCAGTTTCAGCTGGTCCTGCAGGAACTGGACGGTCCGGTTCATCCCCTGGCAGAAACACGAGCAGAACCGAGCTCAGCCGGACCCAAACCCCAGCAGAACCCCCCCCGGACTCCTGCCAGTTCTGGTAGAAGCGGGCCGGCTCACCTGCTGGTGGCGCTGCTGGGCCCGTTGGATCTGCTCCTGCAGCCGCTCCCGCTCCTCCTGGAGCGCGCTCAGTCCGGTCTGAGCGTCCTGACGCAGCGCAGCCAGGTCCAGAGCCAGAGCGCTGAGGAAGACTCCGGTCTCCTTCATCGCCTCCACCTGTGGAGGGTCAGGGGTCATCAGCCGGTTTAGATAAACGTTAAGGTTTCAGCTGCTGATTTTCTGAATAAGTTTTAATTTTAACTTTTTAATCTACGTTTGTGTTTCATTGTCGTCATGGTTACACGTTCTCACAGAAAATCGCTGTCGGGTCACCTGATGCCACCCAGTCTTCCTCTGATCAGAACCGGGTTTGGACCCACCTGATCGGCCAGTTCCCGCTGCGTCTCCATGGAAACCTGCAGGGCGTCACTGAGCTCCCTGATGGCGGTCAGACCCGGCAGCGTCCGCACGGCCAGAACGTCCTGCACCTCCTGCTGGTGCTCCTCCTGAACCAGAACCAGGGGGTCAGAACCAGAACCAGAACCAGGCCACCAGAACCCCAGCGCTCTGCTCACCAGCAGCTGCAACAGAACCTCCCTCTGCTCCCGAGTCAGCGCCTCGTGCCGCTCCACCTTCTCCCGGCAGCAGGCGGCGCCGTCCGCCACCAGCGCCTGGACTCCGCCCACCAGCGTTTCCACGGCGACCACGGCGCCCCGCAGCGTGGCCTCGTTCCCCTCCAGCAGGCCATCTGGACGACAGAAGCAGACATGAGCCCGCAGAACCCCGGCCCGGTTCTGGCGGCAGCGCGCCACCTACCGACGGCATGGGCGTAGCCGGTCAGCATGCGGGCGTGGGCAGCGCCATGCTGCTGCAAGCTGCGCTGCATGCTGCTGAAGGCGCCGTTCATCCTCTGGGAGAAGCTCTGCTGCATCTGCATGTTGTGCTGCTCCACCTGCAGGACCAGAGGACCCGGTTAGACCCAGTTAGACCCAGTCAGAACCAGAACCGGCTCCCTCACTGGCCGACGTGGCCCACCTTGGTCTTGCGGTCCAGCTTGGCGTGGAGACCCGACACGTCGCTGGTGCTCTCACCGACAGCGCTCAGCAGCTGCAGGCGAAGAGAGAGAAAAAAAAAAAAAAAAAAAAAAAAAACTACGGTAAACGAGTGTTAAGGTTCGGAGATAAAACATAAAAATACAACCAGTTTCAGTCCCATTGGATGATATTTATCATTTCTCTGATGGAGCTTTTCTACACTCTACAGCAAGAAGAAGATAAACAAACAAACAGGTTCTGAAATATAAAGTTATAGTCAATAACTTTCTTCCAATACAGATCAATAAGTCATTGATCCAGTAGGAATAATAAATATTTATTACATTGAAACAATCCAAACAAATCATGTTGAGGTGAATCAGTTTTCTGGCTTCTAGCAAAAAGTCACTTTGAATAACTGACTAAAATAAGAAACATGCGTGTTTGTTTTCCTCATTGCTACCTGAAGTTAAATTGGATCAAATGTTTGCACAGCTCTCATTTCTACAGCCTAACCCTAACCCTAAACCTAAACCCAACCCTAACCTTAACATACCTAACCCTAACCCGAACAACAACTCACACTTTAGTCCTAAATCTGACCCCTGCCCCAAAAACAGTGTTTCCCCACAACATAGTACCTGTCAGGAAAATGGTCCCCTTGAGGTATTACACACACACACCTGTCTCATTAGGTATATTAGCTGTAAATAAAATGTTTCCAAACATCAGATTGCATTTAATTGTTGACATTAAAACTCCAGTTTGGTATTAAAGTAATTTTTTCCAAACCTTGACAAACCGAGCCCCTGTAGCAACAGGTGAAGGTGCGTACCTGTCCGGCGGCGCTGTACAGCGACTCGTGGACCGAGCTGAGCTCCGAGCAGATGAACTTCTCCTCCACAAGCTTCTCCTTGGTCTTCTCCAGATGCCTGCTGGTCTCCTCCAGCCTGTAACCAGAACCAGAACCGTGAGAGCCCGGCTGATAAAGGCGGGGCTCCAGCACTATGCGGAGCGGCTCTACCTCTGCTGCTTCTCATCCAGGTCCATGCTGCACTGCTCCAGCCGGCTCTTGCTGTCCAGGAACAGATCGTTCACCTGCAGGGAGCACAATAAAACTCTTAAGACGTTTTAAATCCAAGACAGAAAACTATAAATATGAGGAATAGCTGGACGAGAATTTCTGGATCCGTTTATAGCTTTTCTAATAAAAACATTAACCTGATGTGTACATTGCCTTCTTTCTGATTGGCTGCAAATTCATTAACCTACTTTGCTTGTCAAGATAGCATAGCAAGCACAAAAAGTTTCCAATGAGACATAAGAGAAAAACTATTTTAAAACTCTGTTTCTTTACATGTTGCATTATTGTCTGTGGGTTCCTGACCAGATGCTAATGCTGCTCGGTCCAGAGAACCCGAAGAGAACCGGTCCTCTGGGCCAAGCAGGAGAAAACCGCCAGCCGTCACACCTTCCTCTGCCTAAACTTCCTTTCACTGAGAAAGTTTAATAATGTCCAGCTTTAGTCGCTGTCATTTGTCTCCCCCATTACCGTGACAGAAGTAAAAACTCTAGCCAGCTAGCAGGGTGTATTAGCAGGTAGTTAGCGTAGCTTCAACCGCCTCAAGTAACAAACCAAGAGGTTCAACTAAAACTTTTTCCCAGCAGAAAAGTCAGAAGAAAACAGAAACTATATAAATGAGATTTAGATTAAATCATCCTGTCAAAATAAAAATTAAAACTAGTGAGTAAAAAATACTAAAGACCAACTTAGATTTTGTTTCATGAATTTAAGACATTATAAGGATGCATGAACACACTAGCTGCTAACTCCCAGGGTCGTGACTTCTTCCTGGGAGACAGACAGCGCAGATACCTTCTTCAGCTCCTCCTCCATCATGGAGATCTGCTCCTCCTGGGCCGTGATCTGGGTCATCATGCTCCTGCAGGACAGAACCGGGTCACATCAAGCCGCTAAAAGCTGTTCATCAATACATTGATTATTGGAACCAGGCTTTCCCCTTTCAGTCCGACTCATTCAGATCTAGGAACTCAAAACAATCCCTCCTGAAATATTCCATTAACCTGGTTAAAACATTCAGTGATACCAACTCCCACCTGCAGGTGGCAGCATTTCATCCTATTAGTGCTGCTGCTTCAGTCTGACTTGATGTCCCATTGTTGTGGTAAAAAACAAAACAACAGAGTTTTAAGTCTTACAGTCTAAAATGTCTCTAATCTTGTTATTTCTCTACATATTTTTATTTCTATTTATAGATTCTGGACTGAGTAATGAGGGAAAAATAGCTGGAAATGTTTTAGAAAATATTAGAGGAAATCTTCTGCTGCTTTGCTTTTAATGATGCTTTATGAGTAATAAAGTGAAGATATCATAAGCTTCTGCTTCTGCCTACAGTTTTCAGTTTACACTTGATTCTTGCCATCAACAGGAATTTAAATATAGATTTTCTATTTTTATACTAGTTTTGTCACCGTTGCGTTTCTTTTTTGACTTGTGCATAAAAACTTAAAGAATGAAACAATAAATATTGAGAACAAAGAGCAGCAGAAATCTGAGGGTGTGGATATTTCCTCAGGACTCGGCTGAACTCACTCATAGTTCTCTGATGAAAGGTAAACGCCGTTTTTGTCACGGGTGGCGGCCAGGTCCCGTTTGAGCCGCTCGATCTCCTCCGTGTATTCCTGACACGACAGAGAAGAAGCTCCAGATTTACCAGAACATGAAACAAACGGATGAATCGGGAAACGAGCGCCACCTTGATCAGCGTCCTCTTGGTGAGCTTCTGGTTGACCTCAGGTTTGTTCATGATGTTCTTGGCTCGACTGGCGTACTCCAGCGTGCTCAGCGTCTCCTGCAGGCAGCAGCGGTCGGGGTCAGATATCTCAGAACCGGGTCCGTGTCGCGGTCAGAACCGGGTCTTACCTCCAGGTTGCTGGAGGACGGCGACACGGTGGCGATGATGGAGGTCTTGGTGCGTCCGCCCAGCGAGTCCTGCAGGATCCTGGTGAGTTTGGACTCTCTGTGGAAGAACCAGGCCCATAGTTAGACCCAGATCAGCTGCTGGTTCTGACGGGCCCAGTTCTGTGTGCGGCCCACCTGTACGGGACGTGGGGCCGCTTCTCCACCAGGGCGGTGATGACCCGGCCCAGCGTCAGCAGCGATTGGTTGATGTTCCCGGCCTCGCGGGCCCGCTTGTCCACCGCTCCGGAGCGACCGATGTTCTCGCTGCCGGCGAGGTCCACCTGGACAGAAGCGAGTCGGGTCAGTACACGGGCTCGGCCGGGTCACCCTGACCGGGTCCGGGCGGTTCCTCACCAGGTTGAGCTTGCCGATCTTCACCAGCTCCTCGCCGTCCAGAGTGATCTCCTTCATGTGGATGGTGACGGAGAACACGGAGTGGGAGCGGCTGCAGAGAGACGGGCGGTCAGAACCCGGTTCTGAAGACGCTGACCCAGTCAGACATGCATCAAAGTTTGGGATTTTCCCTCCAACCAGCAGGTTTCCACTCAGCGCAGCGTTAGCGCCCAGGGCGGCCATCTTGGTTTACAGCTTTTATTTATTTGTACTTTCAGCTCTGACAGAATATTAATGTCTGGTTACAATTTATTTTATTTTATTAATTGTGTGAGTAAAAGTCATAATACTAAATGAATATTAATATCACCAGAACAACGCTGTGATATTAAGAGAATAAAATAGTAACTTTGTGAGAACGCCAACATGGAAAATAATAAAAAAGTTAAAATGTTGAGCATCTTATGAAGTTATACTTTATTATCAGTTGTACAGAAAATAAATAAAATAAATAGTTAATCTTGTTCTAATGCATCAGTGTTAGGATTTTGAAAAGATTAAAAACAAACTGATGTTCACATCAGATCCTCACGTCTCTGATTTTAAAGCAATTTTCTGGTAAAACTGAGAATTTATTCTGCTAATATTATGACAATAATCTCATAATTAAACAGTCTTGTAGTGTGAAAAAGTTACTTTTTTAAAAATATTCTCTTTTTAGAACAGCGGACAAGAGAAAAAACAAACTTAATTAAAAATGTAAAATGTGGTCGCCATGGAAACCTGGAGTAGGCGTTCATCAGAGTGGAGGCCGTCCGCCTCTTGGCTGCTCCTCGCTCCAGGATCTGGTAAACCTCGTCCTTGTTGTGGACCACCACCTCCTCCAGCCCCTTCACCACCACGCCGCGCTGCAGCACACACACAGGGCAGGGTCAGGGAACAGAACCAGAACCCTCCCAGCGCGGGAGACCGTCTTGTTGACCGCAACAAGGTGGGTCAGAAGCTCCCACCTTGTTGCGGGGGTCGTCGAACAGCTGCAGGCGCTCGTTGACGTCCTCGGTGGGGCTCAGCAGGTCGAACAGCTCCTCATTGTAGATCTCCAGCAGAGAAACCTTGACGGAGAACTCGGTGCCATTCTCGCTGAGCTTCTCAAAGATCTGGTGCAACGTCCGGGGGATGATGCCGGCCAGCGGGTCCTGCAGAACCGCAGAGGGTCAGGCCGCTGAACAGAGCCCTGCCGACCGGGTCAAAGGTCAAACTCACCTCCTCCCAGGTGAACTGCGCGTTCGGAGTCCGCTCCCCCTCCATGGTGAAGGTCTTCCCGGTTCCTGTCTGACCGTAGCTGCAGAGAAAACAGGAAGTGGATCAGAACCCGACTAAACAAGAAAATTTTAAAAAAACGTACATTTTGAAATGTCTCACATCTTTAAGTCGATTTCTTTAGTAGAGAGAACAAAAACTGAGGAGAAAATTTCTGTCAAAAAAACTCAAAAATGAGCTGGAAAATTTCTGACATAAAAAAATATTTCTGAGCTTTTTCACAGAAATTTCATTTTTTCTTAATTCATGTACAGTGGCTCTCATATGTCATCACACAACAAAACACTAATTTAGCAAAACATCACTGCATCTTAATAAGGTTTAAAATATAATCCAACCTTTTATTTTAATAACAGACCAATAAGTCATTGAGCCATTAGGAATAATTAGTTTTACAATCCAAACAAAAATGGCCTCAACATTAAATTAAATGCTTAAGAACAAAATACAAAGAAATTACAAAAACATCTGATTTTCTCACATTTAGAAAAAAATTATTGATGATTTTAAGAGACAAAAGAAAAAGAAAACACCTGACTGAAATTCAAGCATTTTCCCTGTTTAGTGGATCGAGAGGAAACCAGAGGGCGACTCACGCAAACACAGTGCAGTTATATCCCATAATAACCTCGTCCAGGATGGGACACACCACGCTGCGGTAGACATCGATCTGCTTCGCAGCCGGGCCGAAAACCTGAAGACAGAAATAGTTCCCAATGAGAGACCCAGTTTACCTCCTGGTTCTGACAGGCAAAGGGTTCCAGACTGGGTTCTGACTGGGCCACAGGGGTTCAGACTGGGTTCTGACTGGGCCACAGGGGTCCAGACTGGGCTCTGACTGGGCCACAGGGGTCCAGACTGGGCTCTGACTGGGCCACAGGGGTCCAGACTGGGCTCTGACTGGGCCACA
>CAEGAD010055772.1:0-37674 GCA_903067055.1 Poeciliopsis paucimaculata
CAATACCTTATTTTCTGATGCAAGATCAAAATGGTCCCAAACTATGAAAACTTTCGTTTGCCTTGAGGCCCCATAGTATTTCTGTATCCTAAAAAATTGTCTGATGAGACAAGACGGAGCAAAGTGGCAAACAAACGAAGGCAGCAGGAGCTTTGATTCCCTGTTTGACTTTGTCAGTGCTAAGTCACATGTTTTATTTATCACTAGATTTTTTTTCACCATTATAATTTATTTTTATATTCTATCTATGACTTTATTTACACCTGGGTGACACAATCTATACTTATATGTCTATATAACCCACTGCCTGGATACCTGAACTGTAAGACCTAAGTCTCTGATTAAAGTATGAACGTTGAACTCTTTAGCTGCTAACAGGCTGTTTTATTCAAATAAAACAAATATTTTCTACTTCATGAACTAAAGTTATTTAACAATCCATCGATATTATCATCAGACTGACTTTGTCATCTTACTCGTTCTTATTTCTGTTAACAAGGTTTAATGAAGTCTAACCAGAGCAGTGTAGCTATGGTTCAAAATGCCGGTCTGTCAAGAGCACAAGGTGTTTTTAACCCTCTTCTCTAAATTAAACTTTGACCCAGTTTTTGACCCAATGTTTGGTTAAACCTGCCAATCATGACCGTGCAAGTTTTGTGGTGCATAATAGTTTTAATTGCTCACTTTTTTTCTTGTGTCCTTCAGTGGCTTTGCAATGCAAAGCATGTTTGGTTGGCATTGTGTTTAGACAGCACTTTTCAAAACATGGACAGGTGACCTCAGTATAGTCATCAGCCTGACTATTTCTAGGTTTGTAGATGGAAATAAGCTAACCTGCTGTCAGAACAACTTTATCTGATGAATTAAGTGTTAGTTGATGTTATAAGCCCTGTATAGTAGTACTGAGTAAACCTTAAGTCTCATGTACGTTTGAGGTTACATTTTTCTATTAGAAAATTGTTTGTGAAATTACTATTATAAACAGTTTTGCTATGTACCCAAATTGTATAAGTTTCATTTGCTCCAAATTACCAAGGATCTGTACCTAGTTTAACTGTGTTATGCATTAAGTTTAACCACAATAGAACAATACTTTATAAAAATTACATACATATTTACTATATGTATGTAGTTTTTAAAATTGTTTTTATTATTTATCTGGCAACATTTGGGCAAAAAATAAGCAGTGACAGTTATAAATCCAAGACCTGATTACCACTGCGATACATTTCAACCTCTGGCTAACTATTAGCTGCTAACAATGCTAATGTTAGCAGCTGCTTTGGAATCTTATATCATTACTGGAAAAGGTCTGAGTTTTTTTATGTTTCTTTTTTTAAGTTTTCAATGTCGCTTTTACAGAGTCTTAAAAACATAGTTTGGGATTTTGGTAAACTGTTTTGATTGTGAAAGTAAAAAAAAAAAGAGCATTGTTAGCTCATGAAAAGCACTAGAATCACTTGTTTTACCTGACTGGCCACAACAATACCAGGAAGTCAACATTTTGACTTCCGATTTGGAAAACCACCAAAACTGCTGTTTAAAGCAGGGAATTTTTCATGATTCCAACTAGTATATTGTGCAAAACTAGTTAACTAAAAATGAAAATAAATAAATAAATAAATCACTATTTTCTCAAAAATGTATAATTTTTATCGTTTTCTCTGATGTGTTGATTTATTCCTGGTTTAGATGTGGCCCATCACATATTTTGTGACAGTAAACTCCATGTATTTTGACATAACTATGACATAAGTTGCAACACAGTTCAGAGGTCTTGACCTTTTGGATTCTAGCAAACTTCATGCTCTAACCGCATGTACTTATCTTTGATAAGCTTTTTTGGCCTAAATCATCTTTCTCATAAAAGAGAGGGTGATTTATTTATTTACTTTTTTTTGTTGCCAAAATCACTTTTGCCAAAACTTAGGCCATTATTTTAGGATTATTAAAAATAATCCTAAAACAATGTTTTTAAAAAAAAAAAAAAAAAACATATCCAAGTCACTTTAGTTGATATTTTAAATCATTTTTATTTTGAAAACCCTGTTTTTCAAGAAAATAAAAAGAATTGTTGCGAATCTGTCCACCTTCTCCCTCTTTGTATGTCTTTGGATGGTCAGTAGACATGGTGGGGCCCCCCAGGGTGAATCCATAACTGTCTGATGGAAAGTCATTCGGACTGAGAGCCCGGCACCTCTGTGACGGCCAGGCCACACACAGACAAGCAGGCGTTGGAGAAAAATTTGAAAAACCTCATGCGCAGATACAGTTGCTGACTGCGGCTCCGGCGGGACTGGAATGCAAGGCATTGTTCCGAGAGCCATTTAACAACAATGGGGCGATCCAGGACAGTTTGCAGCACAATGCCTCCACGCTGCTCCGTGCAGAAAGCCTCTCTGCCGCTCGCTGCTGCGGCACCCTGCTGGGCTCGGTGAACTGCTTGGGAAACGGGTCACTTGTGCAGCTCATCCATTAAAGACGTTTTCCAACAATTACTCTGATGGCACTCATGTAATGACGGCACCACTGAAGCACCACCCAAGCAGATTTTGTTTATTAGATTTGTGCTGAGAGTTTGGAAAGTTTAATCTGTTGCAGGGAATCTGCACCAAATGTCTTTCATTATTCTGTATTAAAGAATTATCTTCTTTGAAGAGCACACGTCTCCTCACACATATGTGTGCATACATGAACGCTAAATTTCCCAGATAAATGTTTTTTGTCGCACACATTTTAGAGTGTTTTATGTTGCTGTAGAGACTCTGACATAAATTAAGCCGTATGCTGAACCTACTCTTGACATATTTGGCTTTAAAGCACTAATAAATTATAGTATGTAATGAATTGTAAAGGATTTTTATTTGAAAGTAAGTACATATATTAATTTGTGTAGCGCTCAG
The DNA here is from genome assembly GCA_903067055.1 of Poeciliopsis paucimaculata. Taxonomy (NCBI): domain Eukaryota; kingdom Metazoa; phylum Chordata; class Actinopteri; order Cyprinodontiformes; family Poeciliidae; genus Poeciliopsis; species Poeciliopsis paucimaculata. The sequence continues at coordinate 2,904 of CAEGAD010055772.1, forward strand.
TCAGTATAAGCAACTTGTAGGCCAACTTGTTTCAGGCCTGCCTGTTGGTCAACCACTTCTTATTAAACTGAATATTCTCCAACAAGGGAAAGAAAAATAACTAATCAGATTTGTTATGGTAGCTCCAGCTTTTCTTCTGTAAAGGGTTAGGAATCCATTTAGTGTTTATATAAATTAAAACGTGTTTGTGATCAATCGCAATCCTTTGTTCTATATTTTTCAATTTTGCCACACAACACATTACAAACATCCAGAACCCCCCCCCAAAAAAAAACAAATTTACAAGACTGATGGAACATTTATGGTTCAAAGAAATTTTATTTATTTACTTTTTATGTATCCTTTGTTTTACCAGGCAAGTTGATTGAAAACAAACTCTAATTTTCAATAACAAACTACTCAGAAAACATCAAACAACAGAATAACATACAGCAGAAAACAAAAAAATATCATAAAATAAAGAAAAACAATAAGCATATTCATAATGACTAAATGCAGCACATTTTCAGAGCTGCAGTTTGCAAGCTTCAGAGTTTCAGACTAACCAGCGACAATTAGCAAACACCTGGTGGAACAGCACATCTGCTGAGCTCATTATATGAGCTGCTTCTCAGAAACGCTGGTGAAAATGTTGTCAAAGGGTAAATGGACTTTAACAAGCTGCGCCCACAACCGGTCTAGAAAATCTCAGGTGGCTGCAAGTCTCGCAAACAAAGCCTCGCTGCGCTTTGTTTCTATGTAAACATGGGATCTCCCACTTGGACTGATAGTCAGTTAGTGCGTCATTTCTGCCGGATTTTCACCAAATATCAGCTACAACACTGGACAGAGGAACTAGCAAGTTAATGTCATCTTTTTTGGATGACATCAAGGTGTTTGAGCTACGCGATGCCTCCAACATTATGCACGGCACAGCAAAATGCTTTCGATCGATGAGGAAAACGGCAGTGATAAACCTCGGCATCGATAGCCGTGGACAAGATCATTGATGCTTATTGTTATAGCAAGGCTGGTTAAGCTGGGCATTCATCGTTTTGTAGGTTACTTTTGAAATCAGTGGGTGATTCCTGTTTGTTGGCTAATGTTTGAGTGCATCTGTACTCGGTGCTAGCGTGGCTAACACGAGTAACAGATTAATCAAAAGCCTTTTCTGTTAAAATAGAATATTTACTGTATGTCAGATACACATCGCATATAGATGTGTTTAGGTAACGTAAGACTGTGTAGCAGACAGGATTCGATGTGTAGCGTTAGTATATTGCATACTGTAGTTATGCTGTACTTAGCTAACAGGTGTTCATCATGGACGTGTTTATTATTGATTTTCTTTTTTTCAGACAGAAAGAAAGCAAATCAGTAATACTTACACCAGTACACACTTCTTTGTTCTTGTTGATCGCACGAAGGTTGAGCTGCTCATGCGGTCGTGCACAAGCTTTGATTCTAGCAAGACATTCTGCTGCTGATTTTGGAAAAATGTGAATTTTACTTCCACAAATATGATCAAGATATGATCAAGACATCACCAGTACAGATACCCCACTGGCAATGGAGAACCATTCTGTTTCGATTGTCGAAGGGAAAACTTTCGGCTGGCGCTACATTAGCTTGTGTTTACTACTGCCTACTGCATGTACATTAGCTTGTGTTTGTGAGGCGGCCACACACGTGATAGTCACGCTACTATGTAGAATGGGCATCAGCCAATGAAACGCGGTCCCTGTGGTAAGGTCCATAGAGGAGTCATGATGACTTCCTGGAAGTGGGATTTCAGAAAGAGCAGGGGCTTCTTAAAGAGACAGAGATCCAGTCAAATTTCTTGTAAGTCATATTTGGGTTTTAGAATATTTTTTTGATGTAACAAAGTGTGAAACAATGAAGTGGTATGAATATTTTCTTGTGAAAATATAATGTTTTGGCAAAACATCCTTTTCTGGTTAAATAGTGGTGTGAATGTTTTTTAAGTGGGCTGCAGTGAGGAGGTAGATTTGAACTCTGGTGTTATTTGACAGAGGTAAACATCCAACTCTTAGCTGAACCCTTGGATTCAGTAAAGTTAGGCCACATTTTTATTTAATTTTTTTAAATTTTACATTCTTAGAGCACAACTTCGTATTCTTTTGCGTCACTTTAGGGAGGAGGTTTTGGACTGCGGTGTGACAATGCGGAACCAAGTACAACAAAAACATCCTTAACAGCAGGTCAGTGACTGTCTGACATGAGAGAGTGACTAAACCTGCTGGAAGGGAACTGGAAAGCAGTTGGTTGTCAATGGGGATTTCTCTCAACCCGTTTCCATTCGCTCAACAGTGAGGTCTGCTATGCTGTTAGGAGGAAGTGGTTCCACCTATCAGCACGCATGCTGGGTTTAAATCTGCACGACTGCAGATAAAGTCCTGTTTATCAGCGCCAGGATGGAGCAAATATGGTGAACAAGGAAACTGGCCTTCAAATTCTTTATTTGCTCACCTAAACCTTTTCTGCATATGCAAGCATCGCTAACAGTGGCTGCTTTTCCATTACAAATGAGCGCAAGGTTTTGTCAATATCCCACTAATGTCGATAAAACACAATTTTACAATTGCGGAGTGTACATTGAATAAAAATGTCATCAAAATTGCATGTGAATATGTTTGTTCACGCGATATCATTACAAAACATTCATCGCCATGTGGTTTTGGATAATATACCAATTTCGATCCAGCAAAACAAAAAAATACCTCACACTAGCTCCAAAACATTTTATTAAACAAATAGATTATTTTTTTTGTTTAATTAACATGTTCTCCAAATTTCAAATTGCGCAATTGTGTGGTCGATGGAAACACAGCTATGACACATTCTCTCCTAATTTCCATTTTACCTGACACTGAGTAATTAGTGGGAGATTATGTGGTAAAGTGAGAGAACTTCATAGGGGCTTTTTGTCCTCCAGAATAAAAACAGATTCTGGAGTTAAAAGTGCAGTGGTGTAGCATTACACACAGAAAGTCCCAGAGAAACACACACCTGATTTAAAAAAGGAAAGTGAACGTGGATAGCTTCTGCTTTACTCCTGTGAACGACAGTAGAAAGTGGCTGCAGACACACACAAGCGGCGGAACGCAATTCGAGAAAGGACATTAGTTGAATTTTAGAGTAAAGGAGAAGTGAACCCTCAAACATGTAGTAAATACACAGGTCCCTACACCCACAACTGCACTCTACGATACTATAACACCTGCATGAAGATAGTAAAACAACAAAGGATGTGAGTCATAAGGAGATATGTATTAGACACACTCATGTATTCCTTTTTCTTTTTCTTTATGAGTCACCACTTTAGTGTGGCAGCAGAATGCAGCTTAACAATACAACCACGTGCTAAAGACCTGGAAACAAAGACTGAAAGTCACATGGTGGTCGACCGTACCTGGGTGTACCGTATTTTGGTCATGCGCCGGCTTTGGAATGAAAACAAAAGTTCAACGCTCACTGATTGAAAATGTTGCTAAATATTTAGCTTTATATTACACAGGAGTGTTTCTTGTGACATTTAATACTGCAATAACACCAACTGGGCAGTTTATGTTGTAGTTATTCCATTCAGACATTTTGTTGTGTGTGAAACCATTAGAATGACTAAGAAAGGGAAATTAAGCTTTAAATCTGCTGTTGCTGGTGGTGCCAGACAGACCCGTGTGAACTACTTCTGATTCACTGGAATTTTTATTCTTGTGTTTATAGAAAAGGGTGCGAAAAAAAAAAAAAAAAAGTCAAGTGATTGGAAGTTGTGTGGACAAAAATGCCCTTTTGTTGTCAGAGACAAGAGAAAAAAATGACATTAATACCTAATTGTTCCAACCAAGGTATCCTGAATACCGTCTCTGACTACAAAGCAGTTCAGAATTAGAAGAAGATGGGCTACAGCAGCAGAATGCCTCACCAGGTGCCACTCCAGTCAGCTAAAAACAGGAAACTGAGACCACAGCCTCACTGAAAATGGAGCTGATTGGAAAAATGCTGCCTGATGATTAGATTTTTTTTTTAGTCATGCTGGAATCACAACAGAGATGGTGACTCAAGATCATGCTTGGACTTGAGTCACACATAAGTTTCAAGACACAGCACTTGACTCAGACTTGGTGTCTGAAGTCATGTTACTAGCATTCTTTTTTATATGCATCATGAATTACGGTATTAGAAACGATTGATATAAACAGCAACATTTAAGACAGCTTCCTCAACTTCCCAAAAGGGTTTTTCCGCTTGTTTGAATTTTATGCATGCCTAATTTGCATTTTCTATTTTTATGTTTTCCTTTTCGCAACATTTTAAAAGTTTGCTAAAAAATTTGCATGACAACCGGATAGCATATCCAGTCTCAAGAAACGAGATTCAGGACTCATACCTAGCAAGCTAGCTAGAATATTTAAGTCTCCTTGCTGGTCTTTACTCTATTGAAGCAAAGCTACTAATTAAGCTGCAAACATCAGATCTGACTTGTTCTCTGCTCAGTCTATTGACTGATTTTTGAAGATGTTGTGAGACAAGAGCCAAACGTATTGTCAGAAGACAAAGACAAACAAAGCTATGAGGAAAAAAGGCACAACAAATGTATGGATGGCTGTTCAGACTGTTGGATAGGGGAAACATAGGGGCATAAAGAAATTAAAATAAATTAATTTAAATAATTTAAAGCATGTAAAAATGCTCGTAAAATATTAAAGGATAAAAAAAATGGTAATGGATGTTAAATTATGATTGTCAAATGTTTATGTGCTAAATTAGACCTAAGACCAAACATTGAATTTCTAATCTGTAATGGAGAGTTATAGGAAGACTACGTGTGCATTTAATAAAACATTTCTTTCAATAGGAACTTGCAAAAATAAATAAATAAATTAAATTAAATTAAATTAAATCTGAATATTTCTCAATCACTGTAAAGTTGGGATAAGACAATAACAACCAAAACTCCATATAATACGAATAAATACCCAAATATGAGGATCTTGTCCTGTTGGGTTTATCAGCTCTGGTGCCACCCAGGTTTACCTTCTGCACCGCCATGATAATTTTACAGCCTTCCTAACTGAGAGTTGAGCAACATGTCAGGTCATATTGACTCAAGTCTTAATCTGACATTTAATAAATTAAGCAAATATTTAATTTCCTTGTTGGAAGATCACATCAGCAGCGTTTCCTTCTTCTTCTTTTTTTCCACCGTAGTTTACCAAGAGATCCCAGGTTAATATCACCTTATTATGTACCAACCAGCCATAGGATTGTTTTTGCTGTATGAAGCGAATAATCCTACCAAAAGGTTATCAGTGTGATTCCATGGTAACAGGTGGAGAGAATAGCGTTCTGGATGTGACTCCAAAAGCAATAACTGGATAGAGTTGGCAGAGTGCGGTATGCTTGCGTGTGTGTGCGGGGGTGTGCGTGCGTGTGTGTGTGTGTGTGCCACTTATCTGCCATGCTGACAATACCACAGGTTACTTTTACTTTTATTGATGGAAACATTGTTTCTTACAGGACAGTTGTACTATTTTATAACCTTGCAGACTTAACAGTTTGCTGCACTCTTGGAGACTCACTTCCACCTTTTATTGGCCAACTTTTATTTTATCTGATGGCAACGATTAGAACACCTCCATTAGTAAGAACCGGTGATAAAGATAGACAGTTTCTGTTTTAAAATGAAAGAGTAGAGTACAATAGAGTAGAAATGTTGTTTATTGTCTCACAGTGTGAACGTTCAGGTGTGCTCCATCATTACAAGACGAGCATGTTACTTTTTATGCTCTCTGTCCAATGGCTGCTGGAAAAGACAAGTGTTTTGTAGTAGAACCTAATATACAACGTGTGCACGACTCCGGCTCAAAAACGGGTGGTGTCAATTGTGTGTCTGTTTGCATCCATTTTCACAGGTATAAATATGGTGGCGATGTGGTCAGCAACAGCTTATTGGCATAAAGTGACAGAATCCCTAAAATAGCTCAAAATATGCAGAACTAAGCAGGAAAAATCTCATCGGATGAGGATGATTTTGTGCAAAAAATATAATGAATCTGTTTTGTAAAGCCCATAGATCTCTCTTAATTTGTTTAAAATGAAACATTATAGATCAACTTTAAAAGTGTGCTGTGTCTACGTACGCATCTGGATGTGACTGATAGTCAGGCACATAGTTGAGAAACAGCAGAACCTGCTGTTTCTCTATCTCTAACTATTTTATTTTTTTTTTTAGAAAATATGCCAGCAAGAAGAGCATGTTTTATAATCATTCTGAGGTATTTCAACATAAAACTGAAGCTAAACTAATAAAGTAGATGTGAGTGTTAATGTTCTGCTATATATAATAGGGCAGAAAAAGCTACATTTAAGGTTAAAAAATATTTTAAAATTTTAAAATAAAATTAAAAAAAACCTTCACATTGCAGACACACCCTTTTCAGGCTTATATAAATCTACATATCCAGTATTTAGTTCTGTAACTGCAGTGCAATTTCTTTCCCCAGTTAGGTTGTATTGAAAAAACCCCCCAAAAAAAACAAAACAAAACACAACAACAACAGGCACTAGCAGAGTAACAGGTCAAGTTAAATTAGCCATGAGGAAGCCGCAGTGAACAAGCAGACCTCATCACCATGACTCATGTTTATGGATTCAACAAACAGAATATTTTTTCCAGGGAAATTCAACAACACAGCCTCCCTTTGGCCAGGCGCAGGTCCCTGGAGCGTTTGTTGACATCCACTTCCCGCTCCAGCCTGCTCGCTGCGTCTCTCAGCTTTCATGTGCCGCCTCCTGACCCCCGCCTCCCAAGCTTATTCCGTGGAAGCCCCAGCCGCTTCTTATCTCACCACGCCCACTTCCACAGAAATCAACACGCCCATAACTTCCAACAGAAACCTGTGTAGCATCATGAGAGTTTGTTTCTACACACGTTTCATTTCTATGTGTCTGTTAGGAAGGAGAGCCGCACATTCTCACGGTGCCGTTCAGATTATCAGTCCGTAGCCCATCTTCTGGTGGGTGATGTTTTTCTGGAAAACAGCAACAGAACCCGTGGCACCTCGGTGATCACTCGGCTGTTGCGTTAAGCTAAGTTAAAGGTGAATGGCTCTGCTGTAAATATTGGTTTCACTTTAGATGATTATGCAAAGTTAAATCTATGGTGTTGTAAAAAAAACACAGCACTTCTTGCATGTTGGAGCCATAGCATTAGATTTTCCCTTTGGTTTTGCAGACAACTGAGTGCCATAGCGTATCCTTGCTGTATAAACATGCATTATTACCCTGTTTATTACAAGAATAAATAAATAACTTTTCCACATTATGTGCATCCAGATCCAAAACATAGGAGGGCGGAATTGCTCAGGTGTGACATTAATGCCAGGTTTGAACAAAGTCAATAAACATAGTGTTTGTTGTCCCGCAGTAAACAATTGGAGGAATCCCAAAGTCCAAGTCATGAAAAGCAACTGTCCTGTAGCTTTTATGGTCCTTTTCCACTCACACCTAGCAGGATGGCTCAACTCTACTCTGTTCGGGTGGCTTTCCACTACAATCCAGTAACAACTCTAGTGGGCTGTGTCGTCATATTGTCAGGGAGTCACAGAGTCCAAAAGGTAGCCCATGGTGATCTGTACGCTGCACAACAATGAAGGACATGGAAGTTGTCTGCACAGTTAACCGTTGTCCTTTGGAAAGGCAAATTACTCAATCGCTGTTGTAAGTTTTTACAAATGGGATTACTGTAAGGGACTTGATCTTATTGATGCAACCAGTGACTCCGGCCCCCAGCCAATCAGTGATCGACACTATTCTAACAATGTGTTTTCAATTCCACTGGAACCTCAGTGAAGTAGGTTCTAATTAAGCGGCTGGTGGCTATCAGTGGAAAACCACTATTACTGCACAGAGCTGAGTCGAGCAACACTGACTGGGGCCTAGCGCTATGAGAGATATTAATGTTTCTGTTCTCTAAAACACTTGGATCCATTGGAATTCCCTTATTAGCATTCAATTATTCAGCTCGGTAGAGGGAATTCAGCTCAGGATTCAGGTGTTAGAAATTGTAGAAAATTAGCAATAGAGGTTCTAGAAGACTGGAATTGTGCACCCCTGCTCTGACACATATTGTGAAGAGACTTTACACTTATTTTACATTCATAAATTACATACATATAAGAACTGGAAGAAAAATGGATTTTCCACTGCACAGACAGTCTTTTTCCTGAGCAATAGTTACCACACAAAGAACGTATACTACGTATACTATGGCTTATTAGAATAGAAGCTTGTTAAAGAAAAGGCATATATTGAAAAGAGGCAACAGTGATGACAGTGGTAGTAGTTTGTCCTGTAACCAGTGGGTTGCCTGTGAAAAACCACACTCTGTTTGTCTCAGTTGTTGTGTCCTTGGGCAAGACACTTCACCTGCCTTGGATGCCTGTGGTGGTCAGAGGGTCTGGTGGTGCTGAACCATGGCAGCTTAACTTCTGTCAGGCTCCACCATAGCTTGCCACCATCAGCATGTGAATGACTGAATGTAGTATGAAGTGCTTTGGGGTCCTCTGGACTTCATGAACAACTATACGAATACAGACCATTTACAAAAAGACTTGCTCATTTTCTTGATCCATGTTTGTTATTATTTCATTCTGGACTAAGCTAATGGACTGACTACATGAAGACCTGACAGCCTAACATTAACATCCAAAGAGCACCATGACTAAAAGGTGCAAATCCTATGAAGTCATCAGCACAAGCCGTCATCCCAGGGCTTTTAGGATTTCCAAGAAAAACTCCTCATCTGACTGGAATCATAGATCAAGAGTGCACAAAAACATAAGGCAGTACCATAACATTAACGGGGAGGACAGTGAGGACCTTTGGTTTATCTGATTACTGCCAACTCCCCAGCATTGGCTGAATGCTCAGCAATGATGTCAGTGCATTCCTAAGGCCTCAGAGACATTCTCCAGGCAGCACCAGTGAGCCTAAAAGACCTTTTCACCGCATTAAAGCCAGATTCCACCACACAAGCTGACCTCATATGCGAGGCCTTATCTCCCAGACATTCAGGCCTGAATAGCAACTCTGATAAAAAGCTTAGGCGTTTTATATCTTTTGACTGATTATTTTCAAAGTTTATGGGTTTTTGACCAACTGCGCTACACAAACTTGCTCCGTAGATTTTCAGGCAAAGTGAGAAAGTGCTGTCCTCAGAGTGATGGATGTCAGCTACGGAGCTTGCCTCAGGTCACATTCTTTCCAGGAAAGCACCGCATCTCCAAGGCAGTGGCTCTGTTTTGTCGTCTTGTCTGGTTATTACCCCAGTTTTGCTTCCCCTCTCACCCTGACCCAGGTCTCTGTGCTCCATGTACAGCTGATCCAAACTCAAACATCACCAGACACGGAGCTATAGAAGCTAGAAAACATATGGGCCTTGTGCTTGTCCACTTAAGCCAACTCAGTGACCTTTTTACTGTACAGCTGATTCTCTCTCACAGCTACTTATTCATGCACACTCACTGACTCCTGGCAGCTGATTCCTCTCGCCCTTTCCCAGAAGAGAGGGAGGCGAGGAAAACAGCTGCAGAGTTGATCTTAGTCCAGATTCAAGACTGACCAGAACTCCCTCCAAAATTAATATTCCACTGAATATTATGATTCAGTGGAAGACCTGTCTTATTCCTCCACACCCAGTAAAATGTATCTTAGCTAGAAATATCAGTCACTTTCTGGGAAGTTATTTGTTTCTTCTGTGTATCACAGCAGCTTGACACGTTGTACTAATGCACGTTTTATCTGAAGATAAATGAGAAAAAAAGGTTTTTATTGCTGGACTTGTTTCCTGTTAAGGGTGCATTCTGTTTAATCCGCCTTAATCAAACTCTAGTTTGTTTGCCTAGAAAGTCTGGTTTGTTTGGAGAGGTGTGAATGAGCAAATGAGCTGTGATGCGGACAAAGAGATCGAACTCTGGTCTTTCTAAAAACCTAGGCCTTCGTTTGTTTGAATTAAACTCTTGAATCATATGTGAATACCAAAAGCCGGAAGTGGACTATAGCATAGGGCATTATGGGTAAATACAACCACAACAAATGGGTGAGTCTGGAGCTAGCGGCTCATGGTCTGTGGCTACAGATAAACATGAAACATTACGATCCTCTACTCAATTTAGACTATTTCTGACAGCAAAAAGGCAGTTTGAATGTTTATGTAATTGGTAATAAATTCAGACAGTAAGGGAGCCTGTTAGAGGAAACTAAATAATTACTTGAGAGTAATGATACAGAAAACTGCATCTAGATGTTGTTGCATTTTCTTTTCGTTCTTTTCAGGTGCCAGTCTCTTATTTTAAATAAAACAAGTAGCATTCACCCCCCCACTGTTAGACTGCTATGTAACAAACTCACAATGTTTCAAACTGATGTCATGGGATATTTACATATCAAATAAGCACCCTACATGTGCCGGGTTCCTGACATTTCTTCTTCTTTTTTTTTTAATTTTTTTACTTCCTTGTTTGTTTTTCTATTTGTTTAGCTCACAGAGAACAATACCTCACAATGGAACACGGAAAACAGAGAGAAAAAAAAAAAACAAAAACAAAAGGAAAGAAAAACTTTCAAACACCAATGAACTACAGGGAAATTACATGATTTTATTTTAATAAATAAAGAAAGCTATTTTACATGCCAGTCTTACTTGGATCTTTGTTTTGAGAACTGCTGTGAGTCCGAAGAAGTAAAACATTTTTTTTCGGCCTCCTTCACAACCTTTTTTTTCTTGCTTTTTTTAATGGACATAATGTCATAATCAGTGATGCATGGAAAATAAAAAATGGAGACGCATGGCTAACTGCAGAGGTGGCAGGTGAGCTGAAGTGGCTGACAGGAGTCGGGTTGTGCGCAGCAACACCACAGAGCCATTAGCCAAAAATTACTTAAAGCTGCTTTTTCCGGCTAATGTTCCTCTGTTTCATAACAGGTTGAATAATTTACAGTGGCAGCTGAATCCAGATGACAAAGCAGTTGGTCTGCTGTGAAGCCTGTTGCCTGATGCTGCGATGCATACATTGTCTATAAAAAGCATTCTCCCCATTGGATGATTTGCCCCTTTTTATAGCTTTTACAAATCAACAAAATTGTGGCTTTTTTGATGAGGAAAAAGTAAAAACTGATTTCTACAAAACAATTAAAATTTCATTAAAAAACACACACACAAAATAGGTGCCTGCACAAATATTTAGCTCTTCAAAGTGACTGACTTAATTCAACAGTGGTCCAGCCAACTGGTGCGATTACTCTGACAATGAGTGTAGAGATTGTCTCAAGCAATTGTAATATAAAGACACTTGTGTCTGGAAGGACCATTCACTGGACTACCATTACAGCATGAAGATTAAAGAACACTCATAGAAAATCAGAGAAAAGGTAACTGAAAAGAATCAGTCAGGAGATGGATATTAAAAAAATCTCTAAGGATCGGCACATCATAATCAATGATGAATGGAAAATAAAGTTCAGCAAAATTCATCATCAAGACATTGACGGAACATGGCACTTTTGTAAATCTGCCACACTAAGAGACCGTGAAGAACGACACCAGTGAGAGATGACAAGAGGTTACCATGACTATGCTGAAGGAAATACAAGCTTTAGCAGATGGTTGATGCTCTGCAGACAACTGTTGTCCAGGTCCTTCACCAGTCAAAGCTTTATGAGAAGGCAGTGTTGAGAAAGTCGCTGTTGAGGAACAACTAGAGTTTGCCAAAAGGCCAGAGGAAGACTCCTTTGTCAAGAGGAAGAAAGTTCTTTGGTGTGGCACTTTTTGGCCATCAGACAAGATGTTGTATTTGGTTAACACCAAACACTGCACATCACCACAAACACACCATCTTCACTTTGATGCGTATTGTAGGTGGTTCAGGAGGACAATTAATTTCCATCCGCAGCGGAACTACGGCCTAAGAGAACATCTATTTTCCACAAGACCGAGCCAAAGAATACGGCTAAAGCTACACAGAAATGGTTTGAAGGTTTGAAGATATACATCAAGCAGGTATATCCTGTTCGATGTTCTGAAGATCAGATCTCAATCCACAGGATTTGAGTAAGGACTTGACTTCACAGCTCATCCCCCACGAAATATTAAAATTTGTTTTAGTGTCAAAAGAACTAAATTGTGTTGATCATGATGGATTTGTAAAAGCTATGAAAGGGTAAAACATCCAAAGGGATTCTCACTCAAGATTCCGCTTTGAGTGAGAACCTGAAGAGGTAGTGGAAATGACACGGACCACCATTATCCATCACCCATCACCCAGTAATACAGCTAGTTATCATGGAGACTGGACACCTGCTAGCGGACAGACACTGAAGGAGTCCCATATTTCTAAGGCAAGTCTTTGATCCGCAGAAAGACTTGCCTTCAAACCGCAAGACATGCTCCCCTCCTACTTTCATAATTTGTCTTGAAAACTTTCAAGAACTCATTGTAGACGTCCCTGGCAGCATCATTAGCTGATTAAGATGCCAGATAAAAACTTGAGTAAAAACATTTTGGTGGTAGAGATAACTGGTCTTCCTACTAACATCTTCTGGTTGATTTATTTTTCACTTAGTCATAATGACACTTAAGCTGAAGACCCGCAATGATGCAACCTACTTTCACTCTGACTTAGATACCACCTTCCAAAAGAAAAAGATGCTTTTCTCATATACTTGCACAAAACAAGAAATGAGTCTAAGGTTGCAGCTAATGCACTAAGTGTCATTGCAACACCAACCTAGCATGTTTGACGATTCCCTCTGCATTGGAGCTCCATTAGCATCGTAGCCTGTTTTTCCATCAGACAGAATCAGTGATGAAGACCAGAAAGTTATTTAACTCTTACATGACATAACAACCATCCTTGATAACAGATAGCTATGGCTGGACGCTGATTCAAACAGCTGTCTGTCTGTCTGTATGTCTGTCTGTCTGTCTGTCTGTCTGTCTGATGAGAACTGGGTTGTCAAAACAGAAAAACAGGATGCTGGCATCTTTAATAGTTTATGCAGCAGCTGGCTGCTTTCTTGCAGCTGCATCCTGGAGTTACGTTCTCATTCCCATCAACCCTCCAATACAAACTCATAGTATAGAAAGGCATGGATTTCTATGGACTTATATTTAATTAGTGTTATAATGTAAGCTTTATAGGACAGGAAATAGTTTCTTTAGCATTCTAAAAATATTGAAAACAAGGGATCCTCCCTTTCTCAGTTATTTTCAGCACACGGAAGAAACTGTTGAACCATTTTGAGACAGCAGAAGTGAATTGAGAACTTATTCAGACTAACTGGGACAGTGACTCGAAGTAGGCCTACTGACATCCAACTGAAGAATTTGTTTTGAAATTGTTTACACGGACAATGGCTCGACAAAGAATTAATCTTTATGACTAAAAATGACTTTAAGTTTTCTTCATACATATGTGGCCTCTCAAACCAGAGAGATTCAACAAAGTTTAATCATGGGAACCTTGTTATTTTCTTTTTACATTCTTTTCTTAGCTAACTTTCTTTTTAGTTTTTTGTCTTTTCATAATCTTTTTAGAATTTCTTAAGACTTTTACACAGATAAAATGTGGTGGGCATACTTTAACTAATGCAGCAGATCACGTTGTCACGTTGTCCCTGTTTCCTGTAGAAATTCGGTTTGAAAGTAGTTGATTTGGTGAGCACAGCAAATGTACAACTGTTGACAGCTTTTTACATGACAATTATTCAGCCACATTTACATCTTGCTTAGCCAGAAAGTAACTTTTTTTTTTTTTTTTTATCCTTTTAGTTTCAGGTGTTAATTCAAGCAGAAAATTTAAATATTTATCCAACACATAGAGATTCTGAAAACAAAACCGAATTGCCAACACTGACCAATTTTATGGTCCTTTGACCATAAAATTGCGTAAATTGAAACTACAAAAATTAATTTGCTTAATTGAAACACAGCAATTTCGAAAAAACTCATGTTTTTTGATAAAATGTTTTTTGCATCAGATGAGGTGTTTTTTTCAGCTGTGTGGAAATTTGCATATTTCACAAAACTGCAACGGAAACACTTCTTAGTGATCAACAGTTGGATGTTACTGCTGGTGGAAAAGACAACGAAGACGACAATGGGAAGTTATTGGAGGATGAAGACATAGCATGTTTCAACAAACTTAATCAGGTGTGATTTTAATTTGACTCCACAACTTTCTTATATAATGAAAACACCTGCAATTGCAAAATTGTGTTCGGATATCGACAAACGTGTGCTCACATTTGTAACAGAGCTAATAGCTCCTGTGACTTTTTTATGATGTGGCACGATGCTGTGAACTCAAAAGAACCATCGACTGATTTTAACTAGACTGCTGCAGAGTCACAGTTTACAAATCTCAGGGCAAGATGGGGAAAAAAATCAACATCTTCTTTAAGAGTCTTTCAGACTGCCTGATGGTAAACACGATACCAGATTTTGATATGAAATGACTCAAGTTTTCTTTTGAGTCCATGACAAACAGCTCTCCGCTGCGGTTTCTGCTGCTTCGTTGTCTTGTTATCAGCTGTATTGATGAACTCGGCTGCTGTTACCTGAGCTGAACCGCGCTGTGGCTTTCTGGGCCCTGTTTTCACAGGCCGCCTGCAGCGGCTGAGTGGTTTCCTAACATACTCGTCTGCTCGCTCACTGTCTGCCGCTCCTCATCTCCTTCTGCTCCTTCACCCCGTCCCCGAATGACTCGTCCTTTCTCTTGTCTCTCTCCATCTGCTACCATGTATAGTAGCAAGTATTAAGCTCTATTTTTTTCTCTTTTCTTTGTCCATCAGCATGGACTTGCGTGAGTCTCTCACAAACACAGAGACAATATCTGTTTCCTAAATGCTGCGATCACCCGTTCCCACACGAGCTTCCACGATGCAGTTTTGATCAATTATACATGTGGAGACATCTTACAGCTGCAATGCATTACAAGGCCTGCATAATTGATAAGTGCATTATGACAGACTCCACTGCAGAGTGTCGCCTAAATTAACCCCTGCAACTTTGAAACCACACAGGAACCTGAGTATGGAGGCGATGATACTAACACAAACATGAGAAACATTAGAAAACAACACGACTGCTTGCAGTGTGTGTGCAGGCAGGCATTCTCGCCGGAAGTCTGTTCACAATACTGAAAAGGAAATACAATATGAGTTCCAAGAGCTACATGCTGCATCATAAGACTTTTTCTTTACTAATAAGCACCATTTTTCTTCAATTTAGCTTCGGGTGAGCATTGATTGTGCCGCGGCTTTGCTGAACAAATGATAAAACCCAAGTAAACCCATGTTGTAGTCAAAGAGTTTTCTGGTAAATGAGTCTTTTCATAATGATCTTGGAAACATTAAATTCAGTGGTGAACTGTGACTTTCTATGATCCGTGACTTAACCCGATCATATTTCCCTAAAATAATGGCGAAAGTCATTTCTTTGCCCAAAGTGATTTTTTTTGGCCTAAATTATGTTTTGGTTAGAAATGACCAAGGCCATTATCATATGGGAGTGATGATATCCAACGGGCTTACAATTCGTTTGTCTAGAAAGTCCAGTTTGTTTGGGGAGGTGTGAATGTGTAATCAAATTCTGAGGACCAAAACAGCAAACTCTGGTCTGCCTGAAAAACCTAGGTCTCGGTTCGCTGCATATGCATATGTGAACACCTAACCGACTGGAGACAGCACCAAAAGTAGGAAGTGGACTACAACGCATGGCATTCTGGGTTAATGCCAGGAATGCTCTGGACTCAGAAATGCCCAAAACAAAATGTCTATCACTATCAAGAGAAATGCAAATACTAAAGAGTAATCCTACAACAGCTAAAATCTGACCCTGTTCCATTTTTGTGTACATTTTGTGAAGGAGGAAGTTGTGCTTAGTATCTTCTTCAAAGATTTTTGTGTTGTTTCCTTCAGTGGTTCTTGGTTCAGAATGTTGCAGTTCTGGTCCCCAAACAACAACTGAAAGTCTGTAAGACTCTCAGTTGTTGAAACATCCCCAAAAGACTTTGCAATGCAAGGCCTACTGGAAAATTCCTGTCCTATTTCTGCCTAGCAACAAAGCAGAATCAATTCTGATAGGATGGAAACAGACTGCTTTTCAAAGAACTCTATAAGTAATCATTTTTAAAAAAAAGCCCTCAGAGATGTCTCAGTGCTTCCATTCTGGTTAAAAGATTGGAAGCGACTCAGACTCCAACTATGTTTCGTCCCAGAGGCTAAAACCTGCCACACCATCTTCAAAGCTGTCAAAAAAATGATCAGGAAGCAGACAGACAGATGATGATCCGATATACATAATCCGATATACACTGGATCTATCGGATCCATTGTATATTGGACATGATCCGATCAGACATGATCCGATATACACTGGATCACGTTTGGTTTAATGTTCAAACACAATCATTGGGTCAAACATGAGCAACGCAACTTACAATGAGCAGGGGTCATTGTAAGTAGATTCAGCTATCTGCACAAGTCCCAACATTAAATCCTCCCCTAATGTTTCCAAATATTCATTACCGTTTTGGCTATTTTTCTGCTGAGTTAAATTCTTTTTACAAGTAATTCATTAATTTTACAGTGAAAAAATTTTGGATGTTGTTCAATATGAAAAAATATGGAAAAAAACCCTCAGAAAAACCAGGAAGAACATTCTTAGATATAGCCTTTTATTAAACCAGTAGTTATTAACTTGCACATAGCAACAGAGGAAATGTTTTCTAAATATTGAAAGCATTTCAATTTCATGGGGTGTGTTTCAATTTTTCTTTGAAACCAAAATAAAAAAATTGCTGTTACCCATGACTATATTTGTGAACTATTTTGCTTTTACTTTGTCATAAGTGTTGATTACTTGTTTTTTTTTTGGTCAAAATCTGGTGTAAATTTTATGGTCCCACTTTTTATTTACCTGAGCAATAGTCCATTTGGTAAATATCCTTAAAAAATAAAATGTAGAAAATATTCTACATAATTTGCTGATATAACACAGTTTTCAAATTTTAATAATAATAATAATAATAAGCTCCTGTCTGCTATGCTACATTGAGAAACAAAATGTTGTGTTCTGTTTATGAATTGTTTTCTTTTTTTTTTTTTTTTTTCTTTTAATTTTTTTTTATTTTGTTTAATTATTTCTTTTGCTTAAGAGCAGGCAACGTGAGGACACTCAGCATGGGGTGTGGTGTAACATTTTCTATCCCCAGATCCTGACCTGAGTCAGTGTGTCAAGCCCTTCAGGTGTGGACACTGAAAAGAGGCGGAGCTTCCGATAGATCAAAGGCACACGGTTAAAGAAAGAGGCTCTTTGTTGGCAGAAAATTGGGTAGAACATTGGTCTCAACTTTCATAATCACACACTTTTCTCCTTCCCTGAGGCCACTAAAGAAACCCAACATCAATAACTAAAAGGTGGAGCCATTGTTGTCTGTTCATAATGTTCCACATCAGAAGAACTTCTGCTTTCATGGAAGGGTGTTTGGAGGAAGGCCCAAATAAAAATCAGGTATCAGTTCACATCTCTGGTTTCTTTTCATGTATGTGTTGGGCGGCATGGTGCTGCTTCAAACTGCTTCCCCTTTAAGTCCACTGATTTTCTAATAAATCAGTAGAATCAGTGGCAAATTCACTAAATGGGGGTAAAACAAAATTGGAAAGTGTTTACTCACTCTTCAACAGTCAGGAGCACACTAAGCTACGATGCCTCCCCACCTGATCGCAGGAAAGACTCGGTTTGATTCAGGACCAAAATTGCAACATTTGCCACATTTTCAGCTGAGTCGTTTGCTTCCAACCAGGCCCTTTGGAAAACCTGTTCACCAACTCGCCTGTGGCGGCGCTGCACCAAGAACCACTGAAAGAAACAATCTCTGGAGAAGAGATTGATGAAATGTGAACAAAAATGGAGAAGAGTCAAATTTTAGTGGTTGAATTTTTCCTTTTGTTGTTGGTAAAAAAGAAAAAAAGACCAAGAGCCATTCTTGCCGCTTGTGTTTTGGTTTGGTTATATTTTCCCAGTATGCCGGTGCTGCTGTCCACTTCTTAAAAAAAAACAAACTTCCAGGTGTTTTGTTTATAAAATACATCCCCCAAAAAAGTCCCGGGGTCAGAAGAGGTTTTGTTTTGCTATTATAAAGTTATTTTCATTATTGCTTGTGAGTTTCATCATCCGCTTAGATGTTACTATAGAAACAACGTAATTTGTTTTCACCATCTAATTCTAAGGTTTGTCATGTTTTCATTTGAAAAGGCAATCTGCTAATCCAGGCTGGTGCAGCTTGTAGTCAGAGTTAATACTTCCTTCGTGAAAAAAAAAGCATCAGAATGTAAATTAGAAGTCAGAACAATATTTAGAAATTAATGAAAGTATCAAAGTGATCCAGTCAATGGAGAAAAAAAATAAAAAAACACATTAGTTGAACTGTGTGCTTAGTTTGCCTTTGTTTCTAAAAGTCAGTAAAAACAGATGTAATAGGGACATAATGGACTAGTCAGTCAGAGTCACTTCCCTTTGTGTCGGTTCACATCAAAGCAGTGACTCTAGCTCTGTGTCCCACAGGTCTGGGACACAGAGTCCATCTTTAAAATAAATCCCCTCCTAACACTGGATTGCATTTTCAGTCTCTGTCCTCCCTCACTCTCTTTTTCACCTTCTCCTCGCTCTCCGCCTGCATCAACTCGGCCCCTGCTGTTCTTTTCACAGCTCTTTTACTTTCTCAAGTGTGAATACCTCCCTCCAGGTCTGACCTGAGATCAGTTCATCACAGCTTCTCAGGCAGAAAGTCGGCCGGTCATCCAACAAATCAGTTTGCTTCTCTGAGGGAAGGTCCTGTGATACATACCAGTGAGCTCGCCAGGAACACTTTATGCTTTTTATCAGAAAGATCACAAAGAAGCCAGACAGCATGTTGTCTGGTGTGTTGCTGAGACAGAAACCTAGACAACCAGACAGCACAAACACAACGTGCATGTTAGGGATGAGCAAAAGAGATTTAAAATTTTATCTCAACGTTTTATGGGTTTTATTGTGAAAGTGATAAGTGAATTTTTTTTTTTTTTTTTTTTTTGCATTTAGTAGATTTTACAAGCGGCTGCACGGGGGAGCAGTTGTTAGCACGTTTCCCTCATAACATGTAGATTTTGGGTTTGAATCCTGGCCTGGATGATGTTTCTCTCTGGGTACTAGGTTCCTCTCACTGTCCAAAACGTGACTATTACTTTAATTGATATCTTTAAATTGGTAAATTGCTTGGTTACCTTTCTGTGTGTTGTCCTGTAGTGGACTGGTGAGCTGTCCAGAGTGTGTGGCCCGCCTCTTGTTTAATGACCTCTGGAGATAGGCACCCGCCATGCGACCCAGCATGGACAAGCGCATAAAGACAATGAATGGATTTTCAAAGATATTTCCTTCTGCCAAAAAAGTGGAAATGTTATAGTTAAGAAACCCAAGATGGCAGATGTCTGCTGTGATTTTCACCCCAAGTCAAAAGTGTACGCATTGTCATTATAAGCAGAATCAACTGTGGTCAAGTTGAAACCCGTCAAAACACCCTGAGACCACATTTGCTAGTTCCCAGATGCACACTCAGAAGTGAGCCAGAGGTTTGTTTTGGAGTCTGTTGTGCAGGAGAGGGGAGATGAGATGTTTTCCAACTCTTTATGGCCTATGAATCAGATGGACGGCGGGGGAGGAAGGGTGAGGTATTGTCTCGTGGTCGGAGGATGAACTCATTTCCCCCATAGCCATGGTCAAAAAGGCGGCTGAGGAGGAGGGGCGGGGGGTAGAGACAGCTCAGGGATGGATATAGGCCAGGATGACGTGGCATGTGGGGTCAGATGTGGTTTATTTCAGACAGGTTTAAAAACCACCAGCAGCAGATGGAAATGTGGCACTCCCAAAATCTGCGAACCACAAATATTCTGCCAACAAAGCCTTGGCACAAACAAGACGTCTGTGACTCTATCTGGGATTGTGCAGCTTGTTATTCTCCATTTGGCAAATCCTTCTGAATCTTTCAGTGGAAGCCCCCTTGAAAGAAAAAATAATAATCTCGCACATATTTGGACGTAGACCTAAGAAAGGATCACGTTCACTGGGGGGAATGACGAGAATTCCCCTCAACATGAGGAAGAGTTTATGTGGACCGAGCTATGTAAACAGTGATACAAAGAGAAACTCCTGAAATCAGCATTTGTCTGCAGCTGAAAATCATTTATTGCAAAATTTCAGCAGTGAAGTGTTAAATCAGCAGGTTGTGCTTCCTGAGCTGGCTTTTTGCTCTCCACTCGGGTCGTTTAGGAAGGAAGAGATGGACGGCAGCGGATGCCTTTCTGGAATCAACACCGTGTTTGGCAACCTTCCTTGAGATAAAGGCGACTCAGGCAGGAAGTTTGAATTGTGTTGTGGTCGCATTCATATATTTTCCGTTGGTGGTGTGTGGAGAAAACGGTTAATCTGACGCCAAGCTTCACCTTTTCAGACACTTCTCTCATTAGAAAGCCCTCCGCAGAATCATTCACTCCCCCTGAGAGTTTCCACTGTGAGTCTTTCGGCGTTCACAGTGACTCTTAATAACTCTGACAAAAGAATGGGTAACAATGAGAAGTAATTTTAAAGATAAAGGTATTAGAAATGGCCCTGCTGACTTTTTACCTTCTGAAATTCTGGTGAATCTTGGTGAGAGTGCATATGGAATCCATTATTCCTTTTTCTTACACCTTATTCCACTGGGGTCAGGAGGGGCACTAGTGCCTATCTCCAGCTGCCCCCGATGAGAGGTGGGGTGCACCATAGACAGGTCCCCAGTCCAACCATGCATGCACACACTCAGACCTAAGGAGAATTTAGACAGACCAACAGACCAATGACAGTCAAGTTTTTGGATTATGGGAGGAAGCTGGAGAGAACCCACACATGCACAGGGAGAACATGCAAACTCCATGCAGGATGAACCAGGGCCGGGAATCAAATCTGGCAACAGTTGTACCAACTGCGTCACTATGCAGGCCCAGTGCAAATGAATGCATCATGATAGAAGAGTCTTCACTGGGTCTACGGGTTAACAAAACTCATCTGATCCAGTGAAGTGAGCAGAAGAAAACCAAAGATGGTCTACAGTGAAGGAGTTAGGATGCAGATCCTTCTGTCTTCTGAAGTGTTATTGGAGAAGACTAAAGTCTAAAAGCAATTATTTTAACAAAACTATTTTTCCCTATTGAGCAAATGTTAGATTTCTCTAACTTCCCAGTGAGGTATTATTCTTTACTATATATTTTATGTTAATCAGTGGTATGAAGGTAGGTGTATGTAGTGGTTTTAGATATCCCCTAGCCTAGCCTTACCCTAGAAACACATGTAAAACAAAACTTCTTTAATCTGTGATAGGAACTGTCTGCACAATATTGTTGTTTGTGTTTCTCTATTGGACAGGCGCTTACATGAATACTGAGATAATTTGGCAGATAATGAGACAATGCGAACATGAGGCTCCTTAGCATATTGGCTGTGTGGATTTGAAAGGTGTTACATAACGAAGAGGAAATGAATGTGATACGGTGACCTTGTAGCGACCTTTAGATAATCTAATAACAATATGAAATCCGTTGTGATCATATTAGCCAGATGGCTGTGGATGAGAGGAAGACGGGGGAGCAGCATACTACAGTGTGTGTGTGTGTGCGTGTTGCGTGTGTGTGTATGTGTGTAAGAGAAACAAAGAGAGAGAGATAGGCACTCAGGGTGTTCCAGGTCATCTGTTAACCTTGTTGTCGTTACTGTTTGGGTGTTCAGATTAGGTTCTTAGTTATCTTGGAAGCTGATTCTAGTACAGTGATCTCTCCACCAGTCAATACAACACATTCCCTTTCTCTGCTATCATACTGCTGGAGGTGGACTAATCATCCTGTGCTGCATCTTCTTCGTACACCAGGAGGTTTGAAGTTCCTCAAATCAACTTCAAGCCCGATTTGTTTTTAAGTTTAGAACCTCTCCTGATTTTCAGAGCTGGATCACAGCAGTAGTTTGATCATATTGGTTATATATAACCAAGAAGATATTCTTAATTATTACATCTACTTTTTTATCAAATAGTTTACACATCCCAAAGTCATCTCCAGACAGAGCAAATGGCTTCAACCAATACTAAAATACATTGGTGGCGGTAATCTGCTAATGTGCTAATAGGGAAGCTAATTTTCCATTTAGAACTTTAGCGTTTTTACTAACTTTAAAAATATTAAGAGTACTTAGCTTCCTCTAAGTAAATTTCCCCTGATAAATTTCAAAATGCACATTTTTATTGGCTGTTTTGTAAACTTTCAGGTTTTGGTTATCGCCTGTTAAGAATTCTTCAAGTAGCTCCGTGTTTAGAGAAGATTGTTTGTGCAGAACCTTCGTTTTCTCTCACGTTCTCCACCAGTCATGCAGAATGTGACAAATGACAGAATAGCTGTCATTTATCACGAATGCATCTTTGGGATATTGTTCTACATCTTAATCCTTCTGCAAGCATCACAGTGACTCTTCCTGACCTGTCTGCTGTGTACCTTTGTCTTTAAGATTTTGTTTGTTCTGTAATGTTCTCTAACAAACAAAGATATAGATATTAAGAACATATTTCCTTTTACGAAGGTCTTCATCCTTTAAGGTAAACAATAATTATAGATAAATTATATTGACAACAACTGCTAGCCAGACTAAAACAAGGTTAACCTTTTATCTGTCACATTCATCATGGCATTAAAGATGTTAAAAGGAGCCCAAAACAAAAAGGATGCCATCCGTCTGTCTCTGAAAACACTTCTGCTGTCATCTGTGCCTTTTAGAGCTCAAATCAGCTCCCGACATGCATTTTAAATGCTTTGATGTTTGTTTGCAGGTCTTTTGTGCGGTTGCGGCGTGCATGCAGAAACAAGTTAAAACTCCTCAAATGCACTGAAATATGGCGGCATCCTTTCCCCCTTCACTCAGTGGCAGCTTTAGACCAAATTTACCAGGGAGGAGGGGGCAGGACAGGCCCAGCCGGGGTTTTTACATAGAGGCACAGAACAAAAGAATGAAACAAAACACAAAACCAGGGCAATATTTCATGGGCTTATTTATTAAGTGAGTCACAGTGCCAACGAGACACTCCTTCCTCTGAAGCTGCAGGTTGCAGACCTCCAGATAAAAACCCAGATCCCATGTCAACATGACTGAAACGGGCAACAGAACTGTGAAGGAACAGTTTTGTTAAAACAGCAAAGAACTGGTTTGACTTGTTGAATGAATTAATATTTGTTCCTAAGGCTTTGTACACACATAACTGGGTCTTTATAAAACACAAGCTGATATTACAAGATAATATTTTGGTGCAATATTTCTCGCAGAATGGAATGAGTTGGATCCTATATCTCAGTTTTCCCAAGTACACATGCAAACACAAATACAGAATTTTCTCAGATCGCCGCTCTGGTTGTAGAATTATTTTTTGTGATATTGAACAGAGTTATTGCAATAATCATAATTCGTAAAAATAAAACCAGTTTCCGAAGGTGTTCCTTGCTCTTGGAAACCCAAACTGAATCTTATAACTTCTATCCCAGAAACATTCACATTCATCAGCTGTTTTTTTTTTTTTTGTTCTTTTATCTTAACGCTTTGATCAGTGTTTGAAGCTGTGCGTTAAATCAGATGCAAAGGAACGCTTCGGGTGCAACAAACACCAACGAGGTTTTTTATTGTTTCCCAGTAAACAACCTGATTGTATGCATGCATTTCTTACACCGACAAATTGCAACACAGAATAATCAGGCTGCCTGTTTACCCTGCGGACAGAGTGACACTCAGCGAGGGAAAACGAAGGCTGTGGCAAGTTTACATTTTTAACAGCTGCATCACAGGGGTTCATCACACCCCATGCATCCAGCGTGCCTGCCGCAACAGCGGATGGCATTCTGGGAAATTCCTACACTCTCGCTGATGATCACAAATGTGAAGATGGTTAAACATGCAGATTCAGCACTTCAAGTCGAGCCGCGCCCTCGTGCTCCGCCGCATTTGTGTTGCACTCTCTGCCAATGAAGGAACCTCAGCTGTAACAGCGTAGAGCTCCAAACATCTGCATATTCACCACTACATAAGAAACCAGTCCAATCAGCGCTGTTCATGAACACGTACTTTTTGGAGAACTTTGAACAAAGTGAGGTAGTTTTTTGTACTAGAAAAAAAAATCGAGTTTCTATTTTGAAGACACCAGTTGGTTTTATCAAAAGAATTTAAGCTGAATACTTTTTTTCAAAGTTTATAAGTTTTATTCTGACCACACTTGGCCACGCCTCTCAGTGTCTCATCTTGGCTCCACCCCAAAATATGTCAGGGGGCGGGGCTTTGATTTCACAGAGAGGTTAGCTGCACTTTAAGGATCCAGAACACAAAGGCCAGAGAGACTTCGGAATTTATTAGGAACAAAAATTCCAATGTTTTGTCCAGTAGAACACCCATCACTATTTCTGAAACCTTCATCAGATTTTCTTGTCATCAGTAGCTATGTTTCCATTCAATTGCCAGTCATTGCTTGTCAATAATGTAAACAGGAATATAGTTTTTCTGCGTCTGATAGGCTTGCATATTGCAGGTAGGCAGAAGTTGCAGAATGGATTCTTGGTGCACATACTGACTTCTCTAATGTTTGGTGTCTCCCACCTTTTTTTTTATGACGCTTATGATTAGAAAACTAGATTTTGATAAGATGAAATCCTGCCCACAGAAAAAAAGTGAAAACCTGAAGACGAATTTTAATGAAATCAAATTATTTTTTCATTAAGAAGAGAATGTTTCTTGTTTGCCACTTGAAGTCCTGGCAACAGAAAACATGTACATCATTTCTAGAAAGAAAATAAAGACCAAAGTTTGGTCTTGATCGGGCTACAAATGTTAAAGCTGAAAATGTGTCCTTAATTCTGTTCATATTCTAACTTTTCACATTTTGTAACATTGCGAAATGTTACAACATGTAACATTCCAGCCACAAACATCAACATATTTCCAAAAGATTTTATGTTCACTAAAAACGCAAAAATAATAAAACGGAAGCAAGGTTTACATAATTATTTAATAATATTTGTTGCACACAGACATGTACATTTGTCTTCTAGCTTCACATGGTGGTTAAAAAAACATACAACACACAATACAAACAAAAAAAAAATCCTCCTTGGCTGACTTGCATTGAAACTCATATTGGAACTGGTGCATTGAGGAAACAAAACCATAAGATGATGTTTGCAGCTGGATTTCATTACAAATATGCACAAAACTTTGTTGATTTTCTGATGATGTAAAAAAAAAAACAAAAAAAAAAAACACAGTTAAATTAGAAATGTGATTAAAATGACATGTGAATGACTTTACTGACATGGTTAATCATTAATAACCATGCTGCGTCATAATTCTCCAACTACTTCCCGTCGTCTTCTTCATGGTTTCCACCAGCGGCAGCAACATCCGGCTGGCTGATGCTCATGTGACTCAAGTGGTGTGACAAAAGTGTTTCCATTGCAGGTTTTCGAATTAATCCAATATTTTTTATTGATACAGTCATTAAACTACCTCATCCTACTGCCAAAACATTTTTATCAAAAAAAATGTTTTTTCAAAATTGCCGTGATTCCCTGAGGCAGATTTATTTTTGAAATGTCAAGTTGTGTAATTATGTGGTCAATGAAAAAAAGTGTAATAAAAAAAATAAATGACAAAAAACTGGCACATATTTTTATGGCACAAGTTCCCTTTGATCAAGACTGCAGTAATAATATTTATTTCTTGCTATATTGGCTGTGATGTCATTTATTCATAAAGGTTTGCTTAGAGATACCTGTCACATGTAAATACCAGCCGTTGTCAGTAAAGTGAGATATAGTTAGTGTGGCACACAAAGGGAAACATTCCAAATCTACATTCCTGGCATAAAATTCATGTCTCTGACTTGTTAAACGAGATTAAGATGTAGGTCAACAAAACCACCAGCAGGGCATTATCTTTCATCCATGAAGGAATCAGGAAGCATCTATGAGCTTCAGCATTTTCTGGCTCCTGAACATTTGCACTTGCAGACAAAACAAAACATTATTTCCATCACCCTGCTTGCTAAGTATTTTATTCGTGTCACGTTGAGCTAAAACAATAGCAAAAATAAAGATCTTGCTGATTTTATTCCCCCCTTCTTGAACAGAAACGTTTAGCAAGATTCTGGAAACTGATAAATAAAGTAAAACTTGAAATAGCTGACTGAAACCTGAAATGACAGGGCAGCTCTAAAGCAGGCGTTAGTTCCATCGTCATAGATGTTTCTGTATTGTCTCAGGGTTTATCAATCCTTTGAATTGTGTCAGCGTCTTTTTTCTTCCTAGCGACCAAAATGCTGTCAATTGAGATAATTTGAAACTCGTGAGCACTTCTTTAAAACTTCCACAACTGACTTGTCGACCGATAAAAAGTCTAAGAATTGTTATACGGTTTGGATAGACAATATCATGTCTTTCAGTTATTATTACACAATTAATAATTGCTTGTGCCAGACTTTAACCAGAGATTAACATTCCTCTCTAAATGACTTCATGACTAATCACTGACTTTATTATGAGTAACAGTTTCTGTCAGGCACTTTTACGGGCCGACCAGCCTGGTCTTCTGTGAAAATAACTATTGAATAGAGATGTGATTGGATTTTACAGGTTTCTAAGATACTGTCCTTTGCTTGCAAAAATTTTAAAACTAAAGGTTTGAAAATGTCAAAATAAATAAATAAAAATAAAAATAAAAATCATCTTTTGCTGTTGGCTAGTTGTTAGCATTAGGAAACCAGTTATTTGATCAAGTCCAGGAATGAGCTCGATCTGTTTCCAGGAAGATGTTTCTGAATTATTACTCTGAATTGAAGTTTTTCATTGAACCTTCGCTCTAATTAGAGGAAAAAAGTGAATGAACTAAAAATTCTGAATCGGCTTTTAATAAATAAAGCACCAAGTTATTCAGTGTCATTCTGTTGCTGACTGAATGAATCTTTTCTGTCCTCACGTCCAGCAAGGGTTTCATACATTTCTTCTGTGATTCACTGAGATACTTGGCTGCTTAGAATTTGTGCAGGCTTCGTGTTTGACCTTGTACACAAATAAAGTTGTCATTCATGCCCCTGAATAAAAGAACAAACTTTAATTCTGAAAGCATAACTGCAGACATTGTAAGGTTTAGAGGGATATAATTGGTTAAAAAAAAAAAAAAAAAACGTGTCTGGCCTTGATGTTTCCTAGTAGGAAAAAGATTTTCACAGAAATAACCCCATAATGAACAGAGATAACACAATACATTCTGTTTTCTTTGACTTCATTCAGCACCTTTAAGATTCTTTAAAACCTTTGTTCCAACCTCAGCTTTAGAATCTATAGAGTATAAATCTGAAGTGTGACATTTTGTCTTTGACAACTGTTGCTTCAAAAACCTGAGACGTTCACAGCAACCTGACCTTTGATGAAAGCTGTTGCCTGCTGTGGCCTTGCAACGCGCAGCTTCAATAAGCTGAACAATTAACTGAGCTGTCTGAGTATCTAAAAGGGACAGCAGCATTCACACAGAGAGTGGTTAACAAGAAAACAAAGGACAGTGTTAAATTGTTTTTAGTTTCTAGGAAAGTTGCAGTAAAATCTATAAACACTTTGTATTGCTTTATATTATAAATAAAATTACCTTTACCTTTAAAAAGCTGTGTTTTGTATCTTGCTGTAAATTAGTTGCTGTTTCTTTTCAGTCAGTTGGTTTCAGAGCTGACAGACACAGAAACTCAACTCTGACATGTATTTAGACTTGAGACCATTCAGTGCCATATCAGCCATTATTATCCATTTTCTGGCTTTGGTCTGTTTTTATTTCTGACTGAGACTGAAAAGGACAAATGTTATTATAATTTGACGTACTGAAAATAAAAGCAGGACCCAGTTCTTCTTGGAAGTCCTTCATTCTGACAATGTTTAGACTTTAGGTGGTTGTAATAATTCATGTCATGTTCACCCAGGATTTTTATGTGCTTTGAGATCTTAAGCTTCTTTTTTTCATAGTAAGTATTTTTTTTTTTATGCATGGAGGTTATGAAAGTGCTATTCTTCAGTATTTAACCTTGAATAAAACAGAGAGCATAAAATATATTACTGTTAAAACCCATAAAAAAGTGAATGTTTCATTTCATGTGAATTGTTTTACATCCAAGTTTATTTCTTTAAGTAAAAATGCCACATGGTTCCACAGCAGGGGCTAATTTTGTCCACTTTATATAATTATTTACTGAGCATTTAATTTGGATCACTGGTCCAGGAAACAGATGTTGAATCATTATAAGACAGCCAAGATATTTAAAAAATACAATATATATTTTCCACAATTATTTTATAAACCATATCTTTTGTGTAAAAACTAAGTTTGGGTTAAAAAAACCAAAAAAACAGCTGGATTTTCCCTCCCCTCTGATGCATACCCAACAATAGTCCGCATGGAACGCTAACTTCCTTAATGCACCTGTGCACTTCCTGTTTTGGCTAAACCTGTGGCCTCCAGCTTCAACTGACCGAGTCCAGCTTGTGTTTGAGGAAATGGAAGGAACTTTGAGAAACCTTTATGAAATACCTGAAGATATTTAAGGCTTTTTAAAATACAGAAGTTGACTGTATTTTAAAATACAGTCAAAACTCATCATTTATTTAGGACAGTTAATTTGTAATGGACTAAAATGTCTTTATTTGTAACAAAGCAACAAAGCAAATATCCGGGGCTTTCCTATCATCCCAACAAAAACAAAATCCCCCTGAGGCTTACGACATACTCCAGGAAGGAAAAAACTTCAAAGCAGCAGGATTGTAAAAATATTAGCAGCCGTTGCTCAAAGTGAGTAAATCCTGCAGACCTCCATGCAAATATTGACACTGCGTGTTTATCTATTAACTTCTACACATGCAAATTTTACCCTTAAACTTCCTCATACCCTCGTTGGTGTTTTCCAAAGTAAGTAGATAAAATCTTTTTTAGTGTTAAGTGCTCAGCTTTTTCTACAATGGCCATGAGAAACACAGTTGTGTTTGTCACAAAATCCCGATTAGGATTGTTTTGGAGGTGAAAAGTGCCTTTGCTTTAATGGTTCTTATTTCTTTGATTAGATCAATTCTTCAAATTATAAAGGATTGGTAAGCTAAATTCATTCCTTTCAATCAATCATCCTCTGACTGTTGCCCAACATCAGTCTAGATTAGCAGCTGATGATTAGCCAAAAACAGTATGTTAAACATGAATTATTAAGACATGCTTTATGAGTTGACTGTACCTAACAGCGCAACACAAGATTTACTTCCTTTTTGATGTGAAATTTCTAAATGCAGAAATGGTTTGTCAAACTTAGACAGTTTTCTTAGAATTTTTGATGCGAGGTTCTTTGTGGTTTTTAGTAGTTTTAGTTCATGTAGCAGAAAGGTGTGAAGTCACAGTTGAAAATGTTCATTCATTTTCAGAGTGGAAGCTAACTGCTAGCAAGACGTACAGCACTGTAAGCTAACGTTAGCTGTTTA
Organism: Poeciliopsis paucimaculata; assembly: GCA_903067055.1. Lineage (NCBI taxonomy): Eukaryota > Metazoa > Chordata > Actinopteri > Cyprinodontiformes > Poeciliidae > Poeciliopsis > Poeciliopsis paucimaculata. The sequence continues at coordinate 32,556 of CAEGAD010055772.1, forward strand.
GAACTCAAACTGAACATGGTAATAGGTGTAGACTGCTACATTAGCAGATGTTGACAGTCTATACTTTCAACAGATCATTGTTGCTCTTTTTACTGATGTGTTCAGGCAAACCACATTCTGGATGAATTCTACTTTCTATGTGAATTCATCCAGACTCCTGTTAATCTGAAGGCTCAGCTGGGGTCTGCTCTAACTTAACAAAGAATGAAGTAAATCTTTGAATTTTGATCACTAAGAGCCACTATGGTAGATTTGAAGAGCATTTAGATGAGACACAAACATGCATTTGATTTATTCCTGCATCAGTGCCGTATGTGTATCGAACACTTAAAACTCTCTGAAAGTAAATGGGCAGAAAAAAATTACTGCCTCCAACATTTCTTGTATATTTTTATTCCAAACGATGCTAAAATAGAACTCTCTAAAACAAAAACAAAAAACAAAAAAAAAGAAAGAAAAATATGTTTGAAAAATAGTGTAACTTTTTCTTTCCTGCCCCTCCATATTGTTCTCTGTGCATGAAGATACTTCACCAAATGAAGCTGATCTGGATGTGCATGGAGAACTTACTTACAAACATGTCGGTGAACCAAAGACAGTCTCAAAGGCTCAAAGTCTCATTTTCTGCTGTCAGTGTGAACCATCGCTTTGAACTGATCAAACAGGCACAAATGCAAACGAGGCAAAATAAAAAGAAACATGGAAAGCTAATGTGTGGTTGGTCTTTAACCAAAACAGTTTCATGCTTGTGCCAAGTGTGTGGGCACATGTTCTTTTAGAATGTGCATGTGTGTAATTTTTATTTAGTTATTCTTTTTTGGGGGAGGCTTATCAAACTATGAGTAGGCGAGAGGTGGAGTAACAGTGGAAGAGAGCACTGATACACCCTGAAGGGAGAGGAAGAACAGGCCAAATCTGACAGCTTAGTTTTAATGGAAGTTTGCACAATTTAGCCTCTGAAGGGTTTTGTGGAGACCACACACACATGTGATGTTACTGCTGTTTTTACTGCTGGCAGTAAAAACACTTTCTGTGCATTGCTAATGTAAATAGACCATTTGACTGGATGAACAAGGTTTGTTTAGAATTTCTTTGACATCTTTATAGCCCAAAACCAGGCGACCCAGATGTTGACTATACAGAAACACTTTTTTTGTACAGAGTGTAAGAACTTTGTAGTGAAATTGTGATTAAATCTGTTTTGTTGCTGTTTTATTATTATTATTTAAAAAAACGTACAGGTGCTACATAGAAAATAGATCTTTGGCCATTTTCTTGAGGGCAGCACTACTTTAAAATTCTAGCTGACATGTTAATATTCTAATATATCTTTGGTTTACTTGTGTTACTGACCTATAAGAACATTGGCAAAAAGTTAGATACTTACAATAACCAAATAAAAACTAGTGCATTTTGTTGTCTTTTCCTGTATTTTTGATTGAACAAGATAATAAATTAATTTTGTATAGGATATTAATCAATCATTGTAATAATCTATTTAGCAATAGTGATAATAGTGTTAGTTTTTTTATTTTGTTCAACATAGTAATTATACTTTTGACAAACTATTCGAATATCATTAAAAATGTCTCCACATAAGCATAAAAGTTGATCGCTTTTTGGATTCTAGGCTAGGTTATCAGATGAAACTGTTATATTTTACCCAGTGTGATCAGACTTTGAGATAGCCTATGTTCAGGTATGGAATAAAAAAGAAAGCCTCAGTTAGTCATTACATACTCAATAAATATTCCATCTAATAAGGTAAAAAACAACAACAACTGCACAACACTGACTCCTGTGTATTTTAGGAAGAGCGCCAAACTCTGTTTTTTTATTCATGAGTTTACGTATTTTATCGTTCTGTTGGAAGTGCAGCAAACTTGACATGATAAAATGAACAGCTGATGACACACAACTATCCAGTCTGTTTGCTGACAATGGACCATTTCTCAACACAGCACACTTCATTTTGCAGAAAAGCACAGACTGGCACTTTCCACTCTGCCCAAAAGCAATCTCATGAGTGCGTCAGAACATAAACGCATTTGCCTCTCGCTTGTGTTTTCCCAGCCTGCACAAGATGGCTGGAAGCCGTCGGCTTGATTCAAGCCTGCTGCGCCTCGACAACTCATTCTAAAGCTGCACCAAAAACTGCACTCACATCAGAGAATAGAGCTCTCACTTTAATTGATTGGTTATGAATTCTTAACGAGCTGGTGATCACCAATCAGCAGAACACTTGGGAAGGTTGTCAGAAAGCACTGCCTCTGATTTATGCAGGATGACTTTCAAGGAGACCCTTGTGGAGCAAATCTCTCTGGTTTAGTCAGATTGGACTTGAAGAAAGTGCAAATGATGCTGCTGATGGCGTCTAATAGAGCAGCCAGGGAAGGCAGAGGAAAAAACACAAAAAAAAGGAAATTATTAAAGAGGAGGCTATGATTTATACACTTATTTTAGGAAAGATCAGGGAACTGGAGAGTGTTGGTGTGTGTGTGCGTGTGTATTGGCTGTTCCAGAATATGCATAATTTGGATGAAGGAAATAAAAAAAGTGTGTGTTATTGATTACACAGATGTCAATGTGCTTTATAACTGAAGATGGTGATTCACAGATAGCTATTCTTTGTGCAGGAGTGCAGATGGTGAAGGAGATCACGCTGGTGTAATCTGCTCTATGCTGGCACTAACAAATGCTGCTAAGTGCCATTTCACAGCAGCTTCAGGCTAGAGCAAAATGCAGAAAAGCCACAAGAGAAGTTATGATCAAACTAAATTTAGCTTACGATCAAACTAATTGTATGCTGAAACAGAAGCTCTTATGATGTATCAAACGTAAACTGTAAAAAGTATCTGTATTGGTGTCGGATTGATTATGTGGTATAACGCACATCTGAATTTTGTATTTACTCAGACTGTCACATATTAACATTTGATGCCTTGAAGCATTCAAGTGTGGCAAAAAGAGGAGATATTTTTAGAAATGTTTTTTCAACATTCGCTCTGGTATCTTTCAGACAAAAATCACTTAGATAAACCAGATGGTAAAAGAATAAAATCTCCCCACTAAAGGCTCCTACAGTAATAAAATGAAAGTGCATTGTGAAACAGCTTGAGCTGCTTTGCTTTCCATGGGGTGAACTGTGACATTTCTTGGGAACAGAGTGTTCTGTAATTTTCAATAAAAAAAAAAAAAATAAAAAAAATAAAAAAATCAACTTGTTCTTTGCCTCTCATTTCTCAGGCATTAAATGTCAAATCCTGGACTGTAACGACTTCAGTTCACCAGCATTTATATTCATGTCCTTAGTTATGGAGCTGATACAAAGTGTAGTTACAATAAAGTGTAATTTTTTCACATTAAATCAGCTTGTATCCAGTTTGTTGGAGTGAATCATGCAGAGATTGGACCCGGGAGGCCAAACACTTTTAGTAAGCATAAATGTCATGGGATTTGTGTTTTTGGGTATGAAAGCCATAACAGTGACTGAGTCCTTTAAGCATCCTGTGACACTTTGCATGTGGAACAAGGATGTTGTGCTTGTGGGCCTTGACTGCTGTTAAATGTGTGCCACCTGATTTACACCATGACACCTGTCAGTGTGATTGCTTGGCTTCTGACACACGCACACACGCGTGCGCACCCACACGCGCATGCATGCTCCCAGCGGGTGTCATCACTCAGAGGAGGATATTGGAGCCGAGTCAAATCCACGGAGCTGTCAGAATGCGGGCGGATCATAATTAACGTCGGCCTGATTCGGGTGTGGCGCCGTTTGTGTGTTTCCAAGCGACCAGCTCATCACCGATGTGAGAGGGGCCCAGGCGTCCCCAACCTTCAGCCCAGGCTGGACCATAAATCACACAACTAACAGAGTGAAAGAAAAGAAAAACAAAAAAAAAAACCTTTTACAGTGTTCTGTTTATCTGTGCTACCCTTAAATCCATCCTACCTTGTGGTAATGCGCATGCGCACATTGATGCTACGTTATATAAATATATATTTATTAGCCCACCCTTCAAATATCACCACCAGCCGTCACTGGTGGTGAGGATCCTGGAGAGACATTGATGGAGGGAAAGATTGGAGCCACACACTTAGCAGCTCTCCCACACTCACACCAGCGCTCATCCGCTGCTGTCTGAACGACATCCATCTTCTTCAGGTCAGTGACGCTCCCTGATTCCTGTCTGGGATGCTGATTGTGGAGCTGTGGGTCCCAGATAGCCAATCACAGCAGAAAAGAAGCAAGCAAAATAGCTGACCCCCTGCAGACCACAACACACGCCCACACACGCCCACACACTCGCACACACTCGCACACACACACCCCTCGCAGGATGGTTCTCCTTCAGTTCCGTCTGACCACTGCAATGCAGTACTGAAGAGTTTTCACTTTGAAAAACTGCTAACACCTTTATACTGTCTTGAAATGTAGTTGACGAGCCGCTTTGCTTTGCAGTAGAAAATACCAATGAACCAAGTTTCATTCGGTAAAGTCTTAAGAAAGAAATTCTTGTTGAAAACACAAATCTAACCAAGAAGGATTCAAACTGCTACGAAAGTGAAATTAGAAGTTAAAATATGGTAGATGTGAAACACTCTAACTCCATTTAAAGTGCAACTTTCCCCCCAAATGAACTTTTTGAGTTGATTTGATTTTTGGAGGTCAGAGGTTGTTTTGGTTGCATTTACCCTGTTGTATTTATCGGACTCTAGTTCACTTTTTTGGTCTGCATCGGAGTTCAATTGCACATTCCCACCTCCTAGGCAAACAAACTAGAGTTTAATTAAAGTGGAATAGACATGGAATAAACCATAAATATCAATTGAAAGCAATGGTATTCAGTCAACCTTTAAACAAACTGTTATTGTGCTAAGCTATCTAGTCACAAGTTTACGTAACGTAATTTAACATAAGTAGTTGGATTGGGCTGCACAGTGGCGCAGAAGGTTCTGGGTTCGATTCCCGGCCCGGGGTCTTTCTGCACGGAGTTTGCATGTTCTCCCTGTGCATGCGTGGGTTCTCTCTGGGTTCTCCGGCTTCCTCCCACAGTCCAAAAACATGACTGTCAGGTTAATTGGTCTTTCCAAATTCTCCCTAGGTGTGAGTGTG
>CAEGAD010055777.1:0-19050 GCA_903067055.1 Poeciliopsis paucimaculata
GATGGATGGATGGATGATGGATGGATGGATGGATGATGGATGGATGGATGGATGGATGATGGATGGATGGATGGATGTGTAAAACGGAGAACAAGCTCAGTTAATTCCTGTTTTTCAGCTCAGTTTCTCCTGCCAGCAGCTCTTTTAATCTCCAAATATTTTCCCATGATGCACCTGGGGGGCGTGTTTGTTTTTTAATCCCTCCGGCTACGACAAAATGGGAGGAGGAGGAAAAAGTGAGCGAGTGGGGAGGAGAAACAGCTGATCTTTCAGCTGAAGTCGTTCCTGGTTTTGTCTGGATTTGTGGAAACTTCTTTGTTTTTAATTCTAATCTGAAGGATTAATCTTTGAACTCCTCCATCGCTCCGCTGCTGTTTGACTTTAGCAGTAAAACTGTCAGTAGGGGTTAAACTGATGCTGCAGGTAAGAAACAGAAATCTGAAATGAGCTTCAGCTTTACATTTCTGCTGTGAAGCCGTTTTCATTTGGCATTTAGGTCCTAATCTCTTAATCTCAAACTGATATTTTTGAGCAGAAACTGAAAATAAACCAACATAATGGATCAAAATTCAGTCAAAAACAAGGAGCAAGAGCAGAATAACTGCTTTCTACTACATAATGTTTAAAATAATGACAAATTTAGATTATTTTTCCAACTTGCAGCTGGAGGATCAATTTATCTATTTATTATTCTACATCCAGCAGCTCTAGTTACTCTAGCTCTTTACCTTTAACCGCTCCTAAAAATAAAACGTTCTCAAGATGCAGCGAGCGATGATGGCCTGCGCCGACTGTTTACGGCCTCCGAGAGACGACAGCTCCCCTGCTGGACAGGTAGGGCATTACACGGCGTAAACAAACAACGTGGAGGCGCATTTGAGGTGCTGAAATATCAAAAAACTGAAAAATACCCGACATGTAAAGTTATGAATGTGACTGAATTAGAGCTGAAATGATTAATCGTGAGTATTTATGATTAATTGTGATTATGCCCATTTCAGAATGTGTGTGAAAATATTCAGATAAATCCAAATTAATCTGAAATTCATCCCCATATTGAGTGGAAACCTGAATAGGAATGTGTAAGACTTGAGTTTTTATTGAAGTTTAGCCACATTTAAATGAACAAACAGCCATAGAAGAAGAAGGTGTTGATGAATGTTTGATGTTTAGATGTGAATTTCTCTCACTGTTTGATGATAAAAGCTCGCTGGACGCAGGGAGGAAGTGTGCAGAGGCGTCTATCTGTAAACCACAAGCAGAGCAAAGTTCAGCTCTCACACATCTCCTTTATCTCTCTGTTCACTCCTTCAGCCAGAAAACACTTTCATTTAGAGTTAGAACATGTTTTTCTGGTCTGAAGGCCACACAAACACCAGCTTAGGGTTTGGTTACCATGCCAACCATGGACTGGGACATATCTGACATTAACGACACGGATAATGACTTCCAGTTTGAAAACATCCACCATGATTGTTGGTTTTTACTCCAGCAGAAGGAAGGAGATCCACTGTTTACATGATCTGATATTAAGCTTTGGGTTTGATCAGCGTCCGAACTGACACATCGAGATTAAAGGTGACCCGTTATGTTTCCTTTAACAGGCTAAGGCTGCACAAAACCTGGTCACAAAATCATTCTCAGATAACGAGATTTCAGGCAGCTCAGCTGTTTTAGCGCTCTGTCACTTTAAATCCAAATGAGCCACCATGTGAAAATGGCTGCAACAACATGTGCAGTTATAGATCTTGTTGCAAATGTGAGCTAAAAACTGGGAGGTTTAATATTTTTTAGTCCTTGTCTACTTGATGCTTCCCGTATTAAATTAAGGTGTAAAATCTACTATAAAATTATTCCTTAGCCTTGTTGATTTACGTTTACAAAACACAAAATTTGACCAAATATTCTTATCTAGTTCCTATTGCAAATGTCTTAGTACACTAGAAATTAAATGAAACTATCTGATAAATGACTTTTTAGCAATAAATAGAAGCTTGTTTTAAGTAAATACTTCCAGTAATGTCTCTATATTATTTCATTTACAACACAGGAAAAATATTGAATGAATCCTCCAGTGGAACCAGAACTTTTTCATCAATATTTACTCTAGAAAAGTTATTTGTAAATCAGACTAATTTCACGTGTATTAAGATACTTGCTCTAGAATCCAGATGAAGTTTCTTGTTGCTCTCACATTAATTTGGCCCATTTATCTCGTTTCCCCCTGCAGTTTGTTTTGAATGAATCGTGAAGCGGCGTTTAGCGCCCAGCTGTGGCGTCCTGTGTGTGTCGTGTTTCTAGGTTTGATGAGGATTAACGCGTAATCCTGAAAGCCTCTTGTTTGGCCGGGAACTCATTGAGAAGCATTGGCTCGGCGTGTCGCTGCACGTCGGCCTTTGGTTGCACCAGTGAGCCTTCAGCGAGGAAATGAGGCAACAGGTTGGATTTCTTTAGCATACGGTAACAACGCTGCAGGGAATTTTTAAAAGTTTGTAAGACTCTCTGAACGCGTCAGTCAGATCCAGGCTTGTTTTTTACTGATCATTTAAAAACCTGAAGAGGTGAAAGGAAATTAAACTGCAACATTCTCCTAAATACTGTCTGACAAACTGGAACATTTGCATGTTTTAGAGAAGAAAAAGCTGGAATAAATGCATAAAACTATGATGAATCAGTTTTATCCTTAAATTTGAGGGAAACCCAACCAGAGTCTGAGGGGATTCACTGCAAAACACAACATTTTACCAAAAGTGTTTTTGTTTAGTTTCTAGTGCCAGTTATCTTAGTTCACTTGAAATAAAACAAAAATAACTTCCAAGTAACTTTTGAGATAAAATAAACTAGTTTCGTTGGCAGATTTGTTCATTTATGACAATATATTTTTTAACTTGTATTTTTCAAGTGTATTGAGGTTTTCTTAGAGCAGGTGAAAAATATTTGGTCTCTTTTCTTCCTGAATCTTGTTGTTTGGGTTCATGTGTTATTAGCTAACCACATGCTAATAAACAATAGCATGTTGTTAGCTCGTGCTAAACCCAAAATGAATGTAAACACATTAATCTTAAAACCAAAACCAACATGTTTCATCACTTTCAGAGCCAAAGTCTTTCCTCTTTATCGCTTCTCCTTCGTGTTTGATGAAGCATCTTAATCTCAGGTTGTGGCGACTGTAATAAACCTTTTCTGAGACTTTTCTCTGTTTCCATCACGTCAATGTTGTGATTTTCTGTTGACTGTGTCGCCTGATTTGAGAGCTTTAATCCCCTGAGCTGCTGATTATCCTCACAGCAGCTCAGTGACTTCAGCTGCGGGGAGTTTGGATTTTGCTCGACTCTTTTATTAAAGATGGCCGCCGGTTTGTGGTGTGGCTCTGTATATAGAGGCTAGAGTCGTCAATAGGACCAAAATAGTCGTAAAAATGCTGAAATCTGCCATCAACTTCATTTAAATTTATTTTCTTAAGGTTTTTTTTTCTTCAGTGATTCTGTGCATTTTTCTCCTTTTTGCCGTTAATCTCGTGCTCAAAGTAAAATAAAAGTGACATCCTGCCAGAAGATTGTTTTGCTCTTAATTTTTTTGAATAGTGAGCGTTTAAACTGATTGTATGTTTAAACATATTTTATCCTTAATGTTGGAAAACCTTATGTTTGTTTGTTTTTTCTTTCAGAGAAGCTGTTTGGGTTTCACATCGTTCTCCATCAGAGATCTGCTCCGGTCCAAAGAGCCTCGCTGCTCCATGAAGCTCAGGTAAACTTTACATTTCACCGCTGCGCTGATGTCATGTTGATTCCTTCCACTCAACTCTGCAAAAACTCAATCCTATTTGTTGTTTTGTTTATTTATTTTGGATATTTAAAATGTCTTCCAGTTAAATGTTCATTAAAAGTTAAAGTTTGTTATCTTTGAGAAAGTGTTCTTGCATTATTAACATTATATTAGTTGAAAATTGTATCAAAATAGCAATATTATTGCTTGTAGATGTAACTTCTAGGACAATTTATCCTTCAAGAAAAATCACAAACTGCCGTTAAACTGATAAAAAGCCTAAAATCTTGTTTATCTGACGGGCTGTGAAACATCTCTGAACTTTCTAAGCTAGGCTAAAGTGAAATCAGAGAACCGGCATTCAGTCTCTGCGCTCTCATTTCTTGTGAAAAACACTTTTGTAGTCAATGAGGTTCTTCTTAAACAGCCTGTGGACAGGAGTCCAGCTACCTGCCTGCTGATTGGCTGTTGCTCGGTTACCTTTACCCAGAAGAGGAAGTGAGATGAGGCAGCGTGTGTCTCCGCCTCCAGACCCAGTAGAGGAAAAAGTCTCTTCCTGTTTAGGCATCAAATCACCTTAAGAGAAGAAGAGAGGAGACAGACCGAATGCTCACACATGCCTCAGTGCAGGTTTGCAGTTTGCTTTTGGGTTTCCTTCGCTGGCTGGTTTTCTCTTTGAGTTTATTTATTTAAGAATGAGATGATGTCCGTACAGAAACGTTCAGGATGATGTCACTTCCTGCAGCTGACGGTCCAGGTCTGATCTTACTAACTGCTGGATCTTTGTCAATGTAGATTTATTGGCTTTGTGTCGCATGAATATTAACAAAATATAAAGTAGAGTTCAGTAACTGCTAACACAGTTGAAACCAGGAGTTTAAATTTTCACAATTTGAAGTTAAATCAGACTTTGCTTAGTCTTAAAACTTGTCTTGTTTTAGTTCAGCTGGAGTTATTTCTGTTTGCTAAAAGCCACAATAATAAGAGCTGGAATGTCAGATTTATTTATTGATGCTCTCACACACAGAGTTATTACCGTCTCTTTAAAGGGGATCTAGTGTGTAAAATTCACATTTTGGATGTTTTTACTTCCACTTTGGATCCCACAGGTTTTTGGCAATAAGTTGATATTTTTTGGTGTCTGGAAAATTATTCGTTTCAAATTTGTTCATTCGACGGACACTGCGCAGTTACCTAGCAACCCCAGCCCCGTTACCTAGCAACCTAAGCAGAGCTCCAGCACTTTTGTTCTGCTGGTTTTGTGCTTTGTACAATGGCTGCTGGAAAATACAAGTGTTTTATTGTTGACTTGCCATACAGAAACAACTTGCTAAATTCTTGTTGGTTGTACAGGAGGCTCTACTTATGTTTTTCCCAGATGTAGAGTTGAATAACTGCAAATCGGTTTCTAGCCATTTTTCATGTGCGAGTGTAAATGTTGAGTTGGGGGGCATGCTTGCAGCAGAGTATTTGGATTTAAAGGGACAAGACACCCTAAAATATCTAAAATAGGCAGTTGTGTTCAGATGTCATGAACATGTTTTGTTTAGGCCATAAGCTTATCCTAACTTGCTCAGAGAAGCATCATTCCTCACCTTTGAGCAATGAGGGAAAACCCAGATGATGATGTCATGGCTTTAGAAACTTCCTGATAGGTTTAGCGAATGGAAATAAATTAGATGATTTTATTTAACAGAATTTATCTTAAAACAAGAGAAGTTTGCTCAGACTGTGAGAAAGGTGTATGGAAACTTCTGGTTTCAACCTAGCAACCCACTGACTGGAGATATTAATATTAAGAATTGCTATAAATCCATATTTAGCTCTTTGCTCGTTCTTTGCTGTCATTGTTTGTTGCTTTCAGCTCTGACTCTGACCTTTAGAGGTCGACCAATCAGAAGTTTAGAAATCGGTCAGCTGATTATTTCCCTTTATCGACTTCAGCAGGTCAAAAACTGGAAGATCTGTTACTGTGTTTCTGAGATGTTTTGCAACAATTATTTATTGCAGCACAAAAAGTGTTAATACATTAAGAAGTAGTAAAGTTACTAAGAAACTACATTTATTTACACTTTTCTCTTTTTTACGTTGATATCAAAACTTATAGTCCTATCAATGTGTGTCCATTTTGTTGGACTGAATGCGACCCGGTGTCGGAACCAGAACCGTCGGGTATCGCATGTCAGTCCTCCTAATCCTGATCTGGGTTTAGTTCCCTTTGTTTTGAATATTTACCTTTTGGTCGATGTTTTCTTGCTTGGTTTTGGGTTTCCAGGCGTGTTTGATGCGTCCGCGGTGCACAAAGTGGCGTCATCATAGATCCTTCCTCCAGCAGCTCCAAACCATCACTACAATATTTAGTTTATTGTAAATTATTGTAAATAGTTTGTTGCTTTTTGTGCACAAATGCACATTTTAATATTTTTACTCCACTGCACATTCAATTGGATTGGAGTTTGGGATTTTTAATAGTTTTTTATATCTTAGTTTTGCTCAAACTGTACAGTATGTTATTCTTAATTCTATTTTATATAGCATATTTGTGCTCATTTAAATGTTTGGATTTTATGTCACTTTGCTGCTTTTACACTTGAATTTCCCTTTTGTGGGACAATAAAGGCTATTTTATTCTATTCTATTTGTTGTGTTTTTGTGTTTATTTATATCAATCGTATTTTTCTCCTTTTCAGTTTCCTCTTGTTGCTGTTTTTTCTTTTTTTCTTTCTTTTTTTTTTTAGATTTTTTCCCACCCTTTCACACCAGTGAGTTTTATTTTCACCTGGCCGCCTCCTTCAGCTCTGTCTTCTGTCCGTTTGTCTTCCTGCAGGACGATGGACGGCGTGAACGAGGTCGGGGACGTGACGGTTTCCCGCCTGCAGCCGGACGAAGAGACGGAGGATAAATCTGCAGAAAACAAGGTGGAGGAAGAGAAATGTTTGTTTCTTCGTTCTCTCAGCAGAGAGGTCTCACTTTGACACTTTTCTTTGCGGTTTCCTTTCTTGTATGTTTAGACTTCATCTTGTTATATGTGTCATGGGTCAGATGGAGATTAAAGGTGCAGTGCGTTATTTTTATCCAAACAGTTAAACATTGATCTCCACTTCCTCCCTAAGCTGCTGTTGCTGTCTGAATAAATGCACAAAAGCAACCAATCAGAGAAAGGAGGCGGGTCTTAGCGCTGTCCATCATCCTCATCTGCGTCCTGCTAAATGTGCTAATAGCAGAGAAACAACTTACTGTTACAGGAAAACTTTTTATATGGTGTCATCAGTGGCCAAGTTAAGAAGATTGTGATTGACAGCGCTAAGCCCCGCCTCCTGGCTCAGATTGGTTGTTTCTAATTAGCACTGGGAGAAGGCGGAGGAGATAAATTGTTTTTACAAATTATCTGTTTCATACCATAATCTCACGACAAAGAGACAGTTTCAATAAATATGTAAGAAATATAAAACTTTCATACTGCAGCTTTAAAGAAAACCCAACAGGTAAAATTCTAATATTTTCATCCATTTGATTTTCTACTGCTCCGAAAAACAGTCTAAGTGTTAAAAAAAAACACGAAACCATTTCTTTTGGCAATACGCTAGTGTTTTTTAATGTCTGGAAAATTACCCATTTCAAAAACCTCCTGCTTGTTGAATCGCATTTAACTGGTACTCTGTTGTTACCTAGAAACCCCAGCAGAGTTCTGCCCTTTACCTTTCAACCAAAGCTGAGCTACAGCACATTTGGTCAGCTGGTTTTACCACCATATGCACTGCACAATGGCTGCTGGAAAAGAAAAGTGTTTTGTTGTTCACTCACCATCCAGAAACCACCTGCTGCATTCCTATTGGATGTGCTGGAGGCTCCACTTCTGCTTTTCAAAGATGCACGGTTGTATAATTGCGCATCTGTTTAACTTGTGAGTGTGAACGTTGAGTTCGGTGGTGCAACCAGCAGCGGGTTATTATTAAAGTGACAGGAGGCCCTAAAACATTAAAATCTTATTATCTAAGAATGATTTTGTATTATAAATGTAATGAACAGGTTTTGTTTAGGCCATAGTTCTAGAAGAACAGTGTTTTCTGTCCATTTCACCTCCACTCAGACATGATCGTCTCTTCTCTCCCTCCAGAGCGCCGTGCTGTGTGACGCGCTGCACGGCTCCGTCCAGGACAAGGAAAACAGTCCGATGATGCGAGCAGGTGAGACTCCGACCGGCGGCCATGTTTCTGCCCGATCCTCCGTCCTCCAACAGGTGTGTGTCTGTGCAGCCTTGTGCTCCCAGGTGTGTAAGCTGTACAGGTTTCAGACGGAGGATCACAGGTGGCTGCTGGTCCGGGAGCAGATGTCAGAGACGCCGCTGTCTTTCTCCTTACCCAAACAGCTGCTGAGCGCGCTCATCAGGGAGCACACCGACAGGTAACTAAGGGATAACGACATAAAATAACAGCTCAGTTATATAAATAAATTCATATTATGGGATGTTTTGGTGAAACTATGTAACAGTTTTCTTTAGTAATATGAGTTATATTCACTGCAAAAACACAAAATCTAAGGTTTTTCTCATCTACTTTCCAATGAAAATATTTTAGTACAGATGAAATAAGAAACTTTTAACCCAACGTATCATATTTTGTTGCTCAGGGTCGTGGAGGTCAAGGCGCTCGGTGACCTTTCACCTCACTGGGACGGCCTCCGCCACGACGCCGTCGCCCACTCCCTCCAGCTGATCGGCTGCTACCAGCAAACGCAGACGGAGCTGCACTGCCTCTCCAGTGAGATCAGAGTGACATCATCAGCGATGACTCAGCCCGGCCTTCCTCACCTCACGCTCCCTCCTCTTCCTCTTCCAGCGGCGTCCTGCTTCAAGGCGAGCAGCAGCAAATCGGACCGACACCTGCAGTTCATCCCCACCAACCTGCACAGCCAGAGGATGGAGGTGACCGGCCCCGGCAGCTCAGGTAACGCACAGCGCCCCCTACAGGTGCTTGTCTCACTTCCTGTTTCCTCCAGGTGTTTTATTCTTTCTGTTTCCTCCAGGTGTTTTCCTCTTTTTCCGTTTCCTCCAGGTGTTTTCCTCTCTTCCTGTTTCCTCCAGATGTTTTCCTCTTCCCGTTTCCTCCAGGTGTTTTACTCACTTCCTGTTTCTTCCAGGTGTTTGGTACGAGGTCGTCACGTTCGGAGCGCCGGCCGATCACCACCAGGCCTTCAGACATGGAGGACTGAAGCGGCTGCTCAGCAAGCACACAGACCACACGTACAGGTGACCCTTGATCCCATGTTCAAAGCTAAAAATACTTTTTGAATGTTTTTGGAGACTCCATGAGTGTAAATATCACAGCAGCTGCTTTAGTTTCAAAGAAAATGATGATGAAACATAAAATAATTTGGATTCTTTTTTGTCCTTTGCCAGAATATTTTTTTGCAAACCTTTTAGAAATATGCTAAATATAATTATAATTTCTGAATATTGATTAAAAGATTAAAGTTTTAGCTCCACTGACAGAAGTGAAATAATCTGACACTGGGAGTGGAACATTTTCATCAATTTTACCAATTGTTAACTTACAACAAGCTGCTCTTTCTTGCTGAAATGTTGCTTTTCTGTTAGTTGTCTTATTTTAAGTGTACTAAGATATTTGTAAAAATTTTGATTGTTAGCAATTCAAGTGTTTGTTTAATTTTGATACCGATAGAATTAGTTTTGTGTATACCTCATAGTTCAGTTTGTGTTGGAGTTGTTTCTCACCGTTCCTTCGCCTTCAGCTCGATGTTGTTTTCCCGTGACGAGTCGTGCAGAGCGAAGCGGCTGCTCGCCGCCGCCTCCCAGCTGCAGCCTCTGATATTCGGCCTGGCGGAGCAGCTGCTCTCCGTCTCCATGGAGGTCGACCCGAACCGCCTGCAGGACGTCCTGGACGACCTCAGGGAGCAGGTGAGAGAAACACACACACAGCTAACAGGAAGGCAGATGAAGCTGACTCGCTGCTTCCCTCCCTGCAGACGTCGCTGTTTATTCAGGCGCTGAACGACGACCTGGTGAAAGTCGCCCTGCAGGACATGAACAGCCGGGCCGGCAGCCGCAGCAGCCACCTGCATAGCAACGGGTTGCTATGTGAGGTATCCCCCGGCGACCAGGAGGGGGCGCTGGGGAACGACACGGAGAACAGAGAGGAGGAGTGGGCAAGTTGGAAACGGGGGACAGGGTTGCCAGGTCTGACAGTTTCCAGCAAAAACACAACATAAAACCCCAAAAAACAATGTAGTGAAACTAATATAACACTAGATGGAGTCATGTATGAGATAAAGGAAGAAACAGCAAACGAACAAATGAAGAAATGAAGGAATAAAAGGAGTGAATAATGTAGCGTTTTATTAAAGTTTGATGCTTTTCTGCCACACGGTGACAAAAAGAAAGAATTTTCCTCTGAACCCGTTTAAAAAACCGGCCAAGTTTTATGAAAAACATCCCAAATTTTAGCAACCCGTCGAAGTCTCTTTTTTTTCCATCCCAAAGTTCAAAAGCAGCGGAAACTTTCCCAACCTGTCAACCCGGTGTGTGCGTGTGCGTGGGTGTGTGTGTGTGTGTGTGTGTGTGTTTGTGTGTGTGTGTGTGTGTGTTTGTGTGTGTGTGTGTGTTTGTGTGTGTGGTAAGTTCCACCGGTTGTCTAAACGTGTTTGTTTCTGTAGGACAGAACGTGGGCGAACGTCGGTAAGAGTCTGGACTGCATCACGGCCATGGTGGAGCGGCTGCAGGAGCGACAGCGCCACCTACAGGAGCAACCGTCGCCGGAGCAACAGGAGTCCACAGGGGACACAAAGTCCCAACACACAGGTGGGACAGAAAGAGACAAATGTCCCAGTTTGTCCTAAAGTAATTTCAGCTCAATAAATCCTTTCATTTCTCATATTGCTTGACAAAATAAAAGCATGATTTAAAAAACATAAAATACCTTAATCAGAAAAAGAAAAGTCATTCTGGGGGCCATTTATGGTTATTGTTTTTGTAAATCATAATTTAGTTATTTTTTTTAAGCAGTTGGACTCTATTTAAGCTAGTTTAGAACCAAAATCTATAATTATTTTCATTTATTTGGAATTATTTTGTTTATATTTTTGATAAAAGTGAACTTTTTGTTTCTGGAGTCTGTAAACAATAAATTAAAAATAAAATGTTCAGAGGAAGTTTCTCTCCTCTCTTCCTGCAGCCTCTCCTTCCTCCTTCTCCTCCTCCTCCTCCTGGCAGGAGCAGCTGCTCCCCCTGGTGGTCACGCTTAGAGACTGCGTGCGGGAGGCGGTAACCACGGCCCGAGCTGCCATGACCTTCGTTATCCTGCAGGGGGCGGTGGCTGCGACTGTCGCTCAGGGTCCAACGCAGATCGTCCAGCGGCGCCACGCTGTCTTCAGCCAAGGGGTGAGAAAGAAACTCTGTCCCTGTCCGCCATTTTATCCTGAAGACATGTTGGTGTCTTTGGACATCAGAAACAATCAGGTTTTAAACCAACTTCCAGTTTAAAAACGTTGGTTTCCATGGTGACATATTTTAAATGATGACATCACAGCGCCATGTTTCTCTCTGTCCTTCATGCGCCCATAAATAGCAAACATGGCGCCGTTTGGTGTTCTTAGTGTCGTTCTCTGGTTGTGTTACAGCGCCACCGACTGGCCCGGCAGACCAACTGCAGCATTTCAATCTGTGGTTCTGTTGAACATTTTTACTTTATCGTTTACAAAAACATGCTGAGATCGTCTCTGTGTTTACTTAAAATGCTTTCTTTGTTTAAGAAAGTATTTTTGTTTAAATAATCTACAAATATAAATAGAACAGCAGCAAAAAGTGATTTTAAAATAGCATCAGAATTAGTTTTAGGCACATTTTATGTTTTTAAATAGCTTTAATATTGGATTGGGGTCAGATTTATCTTCATTATTTATCTTGTTCCATATGAATAAAAATGTAACTTCCTGTTTTATTGTAAAGTTTCTCTCTGTTTGTCTTCCAGCTCTCAGCGATTGTTTGTGGATTTATGCTGAAACTGTTTGGAGGTTTGGAGGATCCAGAGTTTCTGCAGCAGCTTCTCTCTGTGGGGATCCTGGCCCAGTTTGAAAGCCTGCTCAGCACCCACGGTACGACGACGACCCCAAACAATCAGCTCAACATTTTTATTTAACAGGATAAAAAAAAAACCTCTGAGAGAATTTCTCTCTCTTGTTTGTTGTTCAGTGCTTGAAAACCTTAAAAATATTTGGATTTCATTCTGTTTTGGTTTAGTTTCTTATCTTACTACATCTAGAATAAGATGAAACTAAATTATAAGTAACTTTTCAGCAAACTGAATGAGCTTGTTTTAGCAAATAATTCCTTAAAATTGGAGAAAAAGTTCTATTTCTATTGACAGATTATTTCACTTATAAAAAGAAATAATCTGCTGATGGAGCTAATTACTTTTCATCAATATTAAGAAATTATTGACTCGAAACAAGCTCTTCTTTCTTGGTGAAAAGTTACTTATAATTTAGTTTTGTCTTATTTTATGTGTATTATTTTCCTTTGGAACAAGACTAAATCTACTTGGTAAGATTGTTGTGTTTTTGCAGTGTGTTGCTGGTAAATTTACCTTAAATGCTGTAATGTGTGAATCGTTTGTGGCTCCAGGTGACGAGGTGGGGATGCTGGAGGACATGGAGGTGGGCGTGGCCGACCTGAGCAGCCTGGCGTTCGCCATCACCGAGGCCCAATCCGAGCGACCCGACGACCTGCAGCCGACGCTCACCGGAGCATGGTGAGCGCGCTCACACACACACACACACACGCCCACACACACACACACACAGAAAGTAGCCTCATGTCGGGTCATTTCTCCTCCATCCAGGGGCGGTTTTGTGGTCGAGGTGCCGCTTCCCTCTGAAAGTTTCAGGTCGCTCCCTGAGGAGCTGCAGGCCGGCCGTTTGATCCGGGTCGAGCCGGTTCTGTTCAACATCGGGATCAACCAGCACCAGAGTCTGGCTGAAAGGTACAAACACAAAAATATTAACATCTGGGAGTTAAAATTACCTCATTTTGTCATCCAGCGTTTTCCTTTTAATTGAATGTTTGGTTTAAACATGCTTGTTTTTTCTTCAGTGGGTAGAAAATCCAGACATTTTACTCAAGTTAGAGGAGAAATACTTCATAATAAAACGACTCAAGTAAAAGCAAAAAGTACAGCATAGGAAAAATACTCCTAAAAGTAAAGTTACTGCAGTAAATATAACAAGTTACTACCCAACTTTGATTACAACCATTACTTGATTAGTGCTCTACCCTCCTCTGTGTAATACTAAGATAAATATCAGTGATATTTACTGCAGTAATTACTGCTAAATTAGCTCAGCTAATATCTGCTAGCTAAGTCAGACATGTATCCTACATGTTTGTTGCTACATGTAATTAATTACTTTCTGTTATTCACCTAACATTCAAAGGTTATTCAGGTTTGTATGTTCTCTAAAAAGCCGTTTAAATAAATGGATCTCAGTGAAGCTCCTTCCTGTTGTACGCATTGGTAATAAACTTTATCGTACTATCAGATTGGAAACATATTTTCCTTCTCCATCGGTCCTGACAGCAGCCATTTTGTTCTTGCATCTTTCTCTCGCACACACATCCAGAGTTTCCACATATTTTCTCTGTGTTGGTTTCGTAGCCATGGGGTCGCTATGCGCTGCGCTCGCCTACCAAGATGGCGCGGATCACTTCCTGTTCAGACATGTGGGAACTGTGTATGAAGATTTATTTTCTGTTGTTTTCAGGTTTGGAGACAGTTCTCTACAGGAAAGAGTGAATCAGCAGAGCTGTGAGCGTCTCAGAGCTTATTGTAACAAGCTGAGAGAAAAACTTCCTAACATGGGTGAGACTGAGACGCCTGGAGGGTTTGGTTTTTATTTTCATTTCTTTATAGAAAATAAAAATAAAATCCAAATTTTTTCCTTTAAAAAAATTTTAAATGACAGAAAATATCTCAAAAAACATTATATTATTTCAATTTATTTAAATTGACCTGAATTCAAAAAGAAGCTGTACAACTCAAACAAGATGGCCGCTCTTTTTGCATTGGTGAAAAAAAGTCCAGATTTTCCAAATATTTTATCCCAGAACCAAAAGTTTGATAGAATTGATTTATTACCAGCCTTATTTCTTTATTATCCCTAAATGGAAATAAGGTAATATTATAATAATAATATTAATATTGGTACTTTTAGAGGTAAATCGCTGTCCGCTACTGAACTGAAGCAGCTCTTTCTCTCCCTCAGCTGGTATCCAGTCACTATTAGACCTGCTGTCGTCTCTTGATCGCAGTATAGAGTCCAAGAAGAGGAAAAACGTCGAGGTTTTGTGGCTCGCAGCTTCAGTAAGTCGCTCTGCTCTACAGGTTGACTCTGAATCCATCAGGACTGAAAGGTTCGGGACGTCACGAGCTGAAATAAACAGAGAAATAAAGTTTAGAATTTTAAAAACAGAAAATAAATCAATTCAGAAATATTCTTATCATGTTCAAAAGCCAATTGCTAAAATGAAGTTGTTGTTTTTTCACCATTTTTATGCAGTTAAATCTCATAAAAACTATAGTTTTAGATTTTTACTCAAAAGAAGACATTTAATCACTTAATAAAACCATGAATTTCTGCAACAGACCCAAAATCAGCTGGTAGATTTGTGGATTAAATCACAGGGAGAATTTTCGGATTTAGTTTTTGTTCTTCGAAAGCAACGACTTATTTTTTCAGTGCCAGTTTAAAGTAGAAGAAATGTGCCTGAGTAACACTGGAACTGCTGAGTTTGAATGTCTGTAAACATCAACATCATCTGCATGGAAGTGGGAAAAATATGGCCCATATTGTAAATATAAATAGTGAAAATGTTGGCACTAATACTGAGCCCTGAGGGACACCATTTGTGATTTTATGAAAAAAAAAAAAAACATTTTGAAATTTAATTAGATTAGTTATCAATTATAAGCTAAAATTATTTATTTTAGCTTTTACTTTACTTTTTATTTTCTGATGCTGCTCCATTTTTGTTTACGTTTTGTGAAAATGTAAGTTGTACTTTTCAGAGGTTTTCATGTCATTTCCCTCAGTGGTTCTTGGTGCAGCGCTCCCACAGGTGAGGAGGGGAACAGTTTTTTTAATTAGTTTGGTTTGTTTGACTCAGTGCAGTGAGAAATTAAAAATAGCAGCTGAAAGTGTAAAAACGTTCCACCTTTGGTCCCCAGATAATTTTCTCCATGTTTTTTGTGTGCAGGTGTGTCGTAAAGTAAACGGCGTGCGGCTGACGAGCTGTAAGAGTGCGAAGGATCGCACGGCGATGTCTGTAACGCTGGAGCAGTGTACGATCCTCAGAGAGCAACACACACTCAGCCAGCAGCAGTTCAGCTCTGCACTGGACAACATGAGGAGGTGTGTGTGGTTACACTCAGCTGTCTTATTCTGCTCATCTTCTTCTGGTGCGTTCACAGCAGCCCTATCCAGCTCAGTGTCTCCAGGTTTCTGTGTCGTTTCCTTCAGTGGTTCTTGCTGCAGCGCCCCCACAGGCAAGGAGGGGAACAGGACTTTCAATTAGTTTGGTTTGATTGGCTCAGTTTGGTGTGAAGGCGAACTGCAGCAGCTGAAAATGTAACAAATGTTGGTATTTTTGTTTCTAATTCTGCTGGACTATCAGGTGTGAAAACATCCTGAGTTTCTGCATCTTCATTTCTCATATTTTACCTTCATTTTCAGTTCTTTCTTTCTTTTAATTTCCTTCCTTCTCTTTCTGTTTTTGCTCTCTTCCACTCCCTCTTGCTCCACACACGCTGCCCCCTGCAGGTCTCGTCTGTCCTGGGGGCAGATGCTGGGCTGCTATGCCCACTCCGGGTTCTCTGTCTCTGGGTTTGACCCGGCAGAGTGTCCCTCCGGCCTCCACAGCCCCTGGATTCAGATGTGTTTTCATTCCAGAAGACATTTTTACCCAGTGGCCTTCCTCCTGGTGACCTCTCACCTCCTGGTTCTCTGGCTCATATTCAGCTTGGTGATCCTGCTGGCTAAATACCAGTAAACAAGACTGGGAGCACTGGAAAGCAGGGACTATAATGTTTTCCCAGGTTTGTCCACATTGGGAGAACGAAAATAAATCCAAACTTACTGAGTTATTATTGGTTGAAAAAGAAGATCTGTGTGTTTCAGGAGAGACGGAGAAACATTTAGCCTCAATTTATTACCATCCTGATGATTTACAGTCGTCAGTCAGTTTGATTTTGGTTTTTGTTCAATAGTTTACTGATTTCTCAATTTAATCTGACATTTATTTGTTTAGATTTAGCTACTGACTTGTCCAAATATATTCCGACATTTCCTGAGTTTTGCTGCCACCAAGTGGCCAAATTGAATTTAGTCACTGCAAAAACAAAATTTTTCCAAGTATTTTTCATTCAGTTTGTAGAGCAAATATCTCACTTCACTTAAAAAAAGAGGAGAATTGCTTATAAGTAACTTATAAGCAATGTATATAAGCTTGTTTAAAGCCAATAATTCCTTAATATTGCAGAAAATGTACTTGTACTATTGGCAGATTACAAAACATTTTTACCATATTATAAGTGAAATTATCTGCCTGGGGAGCCAGTTATTTTTCATCGATATTAATAAATTGGCTTTAAACAAGCTTCCACATATTGTTGAAAAGTTACTTATAAGCTTAGTTTTGTCTTATTCTATGTGTCTAACATTTTTTGTGTGTTTTATTGTAGCCTACAGTTTGCACAGGTAGCCTCTGTTTTTGTAGGACCATAGATCTAGTCAAAGTAAAATATTATCTCCACCAGAGGAGGATGTGTTTTCAGACAGGATAGCCTGATTGCTGATCTGTGTTTCTGTGTTGCCGTATGTGTGCAGAGACGGCTGCAGGACGGAGAACGTCCAGAAGAACATCGGCACCAGGAAGTTCGCCTTCAGCAGCGTTCAGCTCCTCACTTTCCCCAAACTCTACAGACCTCCAGACGGCAGCTACGGATAAACTCTTCCTGTTTATACTCTTATTTATGCCCAAAGATAGTTTATTTTTCCATGTGAAGTGTGTGTGTTTGCTGGTTAATGTTTGCAGATTGTATTTCTGTGGACCAGGTTGGCTGTTGACTGTTTACAGGTGTTTGAATTACAAACATGTTTGTAATTCTAATTACAATCTACCAATGTAATTAGAATTTTTTCATCAATATTAAGGAATTATTGACTTATATAAGCTCCTAATCTTTGCTTGTAAGCAGAGGTGGGTAGAGTATCAAAATATTGTACTTCAGTAAGAGTAGCACCACTTCAACATATTTTTACTCAAATAAAAGTAAAAAGTAGCCATTCAAGAAATTACTCAAGAGTAAAAAAGTATTTGGTAAAAGGTTTACTCAACTGATAGGTAACTGATCAAATTACCAATCATTTACTTTTTAAAAATTACTTAATCAGATAGACCAAAACATAAAGTTAAATGGAACTTTTGATATTTTAAGGACAAAGATAACAATAATTTATATAAGTAGCAAAAAAATAACATCAGGCCAGATAATCTTTTTTTTCCAAATCAGTTTATTTCAATAAAAAACTTATGAAACTTTTACAAAAACTGCAGGTGTGTTTCTCTGTCTGGTGAATTTTTGATTAAAACATGTTTGATTTTTATTCAGTGGGTAGAAAATCCAGAAATTTTACTCATGTAAGAGTAGAAATACTTCATAATAAAATTATTCAAGTAAAAATAAAAAAGTACAGTGCAGTAAAAATACTCTTAAATGTTTTCAAAAACATTAAGTAAATCTAATTGAGTATATGTTACTACTTACTATTCAACTCTGTAAGTTTTATCTTAAACCACAACATTTTGCAAATGTCTCACAAGCTGCTCCCAAAAACTTTGGCCCATTATCTGTTACTTTGTACTCAAGGATTTTGTCTTGTGCAAAAATCTTGAGAAAAACCAGTTCTGCCTGGTTTATTGTTCTGTGCGTGCTATCTTTCTTCAGAGTTGCATCACATAAGCACATATACTCCTTCCTCAATTCTTTCTTTAGCTGCTGCTAGTAATTGTTGCTTGTTTGCCAATTGCACAGACAACCATCGTGTGTGCTACACTGCAAGACAGAACACTTAAAAATAACTTAAGTTAAATGTGTGTTTGACTTGTGAGAAGGATGATGAAAAGTATTGAAATATTACAATTTTGATTTAACCTTTAGCAACTTTTGAAAAATACAAAATAATTGATTATTTTCATTGGCATACAAAGTTTCAGTATGAGTACAAAATAAAAGAGCTGACTTTTAAATAACTTTGAAACTCAAATTACAGTAAGTTATACATTATTTTAGATTGTCACTTTGTTTTTTAAGCAGTGAAGAAATGGCACACAAATTGACATAAAATTAACATATGTTTAAAATAACTATTTTAAACATAGTTTAATTTCAATTTAATGAACTCAGCAGAGCCTCCAAGATAAAGACAAACCCCAGCATACAGAGGCTGAGTGAATCTGGTCTGGACTCTGTGGAGGAGAGTCATGGTTTCAGAGACGCTGTAGAAACACAGAATACCTGCTTTGTGATCCAGGTACACTCCTAGTCTGGAGGAAACTGGACCTGATACTGGAGTTTGAACATTATTGTGATAAAGTCGATTTCTTTTCTTCTCTGTAGTACAATATAATGACCAAGATTTGTCATTGAATCCAAATGGTTCTGTTCTGCTGATGTTCTTATATGAAACTGCTACAACTCCTCCTCCTCTCCACTCCATCTCCCAATAACAACATCCAGTCAGACTCTCTCTGCTCAGCACCTGAAAACTATGAGTGAACCTTTCTGGATGATCTGGATAAGACTGATGTTGTTTTTGTAGTGTTGCTTTTCTATTTCCCTCAGATAATAAAAGCTTATTGTGTGCTGTGTTTGGATCCAGAGTGATTTCTTGGAAATATTTTAAGAATTCAGCTCTGGTCTTTGGTTCTCGTCCTGGTCTCTTTAGTTCGTTTGTGAGGTGGAGATTTAGGGAGAAGGGCATGCCCAAGGTATAGCCTGACTTGCATGAGATGGGAGGTGAGAAGTGTTGAGCTCTGGTCTTTGGTTCTGACAGTAGAACATCCACATCAGTGATTGCCAGTTTGATGTTTCTCCAAGTGTCTCTCAGGATGTCCTGTAGTTTGTCTCTGAGCTCGGCAACAGCTGCTGTCACGTCCTCAAAGTGTCTCAGAGGACGGATGTTGATGCTGGATGAGCCTGTAGACTCACTGAGTGC